>JAMQGT020002364.1:0-15782 GCA_024447675.2 Pterophyllum scalare | reverse complement strand
CACTCATCAATCAATGAGAAAGTGGAAATATTTCTTCTGTTCTGATAAGTGTTTACTTAACTCATGGTAGAAAAAGTAGTAATTGTTTACAGTGGGAAAACATGATAGTCCACTCTTTCTGTGCCCTCTTGAAATCTTTAATGGCTTGTGCTTTCCTCTCCTCCTCCTCTTCCTCTTCCAGATCAAGTGGCTGATCCGAGATAATAAAGAGGGTGGAAATTTAAGGGTCCAGGAGAGGTTCATCGCTGGCTCTCTGGCAGGAGCTACTGCCCAGACTATCATCTATCCAATGGAGGTGAGTTTGAAATTTGTGTTGATTTATCAAAAGAGGCTGGTGATGTGGATCACCATCCTCATCTTTGTTAGCTGCCTAGCCTCATTTTAATTCTGGACAAATCAAAGTCAGGATGGGAAGGAATGAATACTTTTACGTCCTCACTGCGTACGACTTTGGATACTGTGGCTCTGTATATCTGGAGCTGATTCAGAGGGGTAAGATCTTGGAGATGTCTGTATCTGTTTCTGCACAGCAAAGGAATAACCAGAAGATTCGGATAAATTGGAATTTTTTCCCCACAGAGAGGTGCCAGAAAGACTAAAGGCTGTCAACAAATTAATCAGTACAGTCTGTACCCAAAACAAGTCGTGGAATCAGAAATATGGCTCCCTGGCAGCCTTGGACTGCCGCTTATCAAACTGTCTCCTGGATGTTCTGTAAACAGATGCTCTACACCCTGCTGTCCTGTCTTCTTCTGATCTGTGTTGGACTGACCTCCCTTGACCTAGCTGCTGATGAACTCCACCTCTTATCAGAACTGTTAGCTGAGGAGGAGAGTTTGAGTCAGCCCCACAGTAGCCCGACCCCCCCTCTGCCTCCGCTGGCTCCTTTCCATCCCTGCCCCTCCCCACCCTACTGCTCCCATGCTAAATGCCGTATGTGCTTACTTTGCAGGGTTTTTTCTCAACCTCATACTGTGCCCCCATTATGGGGCAAAATATGAGATGATTTTTTTCCTCACCTGCCTTATTGTTTCACTTTGTTTCCCTCTCTTAAATGGCAGCGCCTGTGACGGCAGCAAAGCCACAGAACACTTATCTCTTATTTGTCTCTGTCTTTGGATGGCTGTTCTGAAATGCTGTTTTATGTTTTGACATTTAACAACAATAATTTGGTTCTAAATTGATTCTTAATTCTAAATTTATGTACAATGATTTGGTCCTAAATTTATTCTAAATTCATATACAGCACTTTGGTTCAACTGTTGTTGTGTTGAATGTGCTATATAAATAAACTTGACTTGACTTCTTAAAAGGAAAGCCTCAAATCAGAAGTGCCTGACTCCGTGGTATAACTCACAAACGCGCAGTTTAAAGCAGATAACCTGTAAGCTGGAGAGGGAATGGTGTCTCACTAAAGTAGAAGATGCTCATTTAGCCTGGAAAAAGAGTTTGTTGCTCTATAAAAGAGCCCTCCATAAAGCTAGGACATCTTACTATTCATCATTAATTGAAGAAAATAAGAACAACCCCAGGTTTGTTTTCAGCACTGTAGCCAGGCTGACAAAGAGTCAGAGCTCTGTAGAGCCCAGTATTCCTTTCCCTTTAACTAGTAATGACTTCATGGATTTCTTTACAAATAAAATTTTAGACATTAGACGAAAAATTATTCAAAACCATCTCCAAGATTTATCTTCATGTTCGGCTGCTTTCAGCACTGCTGGTATTTGTTTAGACTCTTTGGCTCCAGTTGATCTTTTGGAGTTAACTTCAATAGTTACTTCCTCCAAACCATCAACATGTTTATTAGATCCCATTCCTACTAGACTGTTCAAAGAAGTCTTTCCAATTATTGATGCTTCAATCTTAAATATGATCAATCTGTCTTTATTAGTTGGCTATGTACCACAGGCCTTCAAGGTGGCTGTAATTAAACCGCTACTTAAAAAGCCATCACTTGACCCAGCTGTCTTAGCTAATTATAGGCCAATCTCCAACCTTCCTTTTCTCTCCAAAATCCTTGAAAGAGTAGTTGTAAAACAGCTAACTGATCATCTGCAGAGGAACGGTTTATTTGAAGAGTTTCAGTCAGGTTTCAGAATTCATCACAGTACAGAAACAGCATTAGTGAAGGTTACAAAGGATCTTCTACAGCCTCTGACAGTGGACTCATCTCTGTGCTTGTCCTGTTGGACCTCAGTGCAGCTTTTGATACTGTTGACCATAACATTTTATTACAGAGATACAGACATACAAGGTCTTGAATAATCAGGCCCCATCTTATCTCAAAGACCTCATAGTACCGTATCACCCCAATAGAGCACTTCGTTCTCAGACTGCTGGCTTACTTGTGGTTCCTAGGATACTTCAGAGTAGAATGGGAGGCAGAGCTTTCAGCTTTCAGGCCCCTCTTCTGTGGAACCAGCTCCCAGCTTGGATTCGGGAGACAGACACCCTCTCTATTTTTAAGATCAGGCTTAAAACTTTACTTTTTGATCAAGCTTATAGTTAGGGCTGGATCAGGTGACCCTGAACCACCCCTTAGTTATGCTGCTATAGGCCTAGGCTGCTGGCCTATAGCCAGAATTGAATTGAATTGAATTGAATTGAATTGAATTGAATTGAATTGAATTGAATTGAATTGAATTGAATTGAATTGAATTGAATTGAATTGAACTGAATTAAGGATCATCTGATTGTTGGGTTTTCTCTCTAATACTGTAAGGACTCTACCTTACACTATAAAGTTCCTTGGAGTGACTGTTGTTGTGAATATATATTAAATATATAGAACTGAACTGAATTCTTAGTGGATGATGAACCCATGAGGTGATTGACCTTCTTAGTGAAACTGTCAGGCTGAACAGGCACCTCAGTTTTGCCAAAGTTACGATGGAGAAAATTAAAATACTATAATGAAGTGACTTATTCTCTGACACTGGTAAAGGTTTTGAAAACTAAGAGAAAAATATTGTTGTGTTTTGTCAGCATAGCAGTTTTATTGTGCTGCTACCGTAAAGAAAAACTACATCAGCAGTAGAAAATTGAAGGATTAAAAAGTGGCCATTGAAGAAAACAAAGACCAGTTCTGCCTTCTTTGTCTCATTGAAAAAGAACCTCTTGTCACTATTTCTATTCACTCGTGTTATTACTAATATTATTGAATTTGTCTATTATTTTTCCTACTATTCCCTATGCTTGATAGGTGCTGAAAACTCGCCTTACATTAAGGAACACAGGACAATACTCAGGTATGGTCGACTGTGCCAGACAGATTCTGAAAACAGAAGGCATCCGAGCATTCTACAGGGGATACCTGCCCAATACAATGGGCATCATTCCATATGCTGGTATCGACTTGGCTGTGTATGAGGTACAGATGGCTTTGTCTACACTCTCTGTGTATTCATTTGAGAATTTTTAAATAAGTGAGGGTTAAAGAGTGAGTACTCCAGAGCAACAAAAAGTTTGTTGATTTCTTAAGAAAAATGGGGAATAAAAGTGAATTTTCGGCTTGCTAGATTTGCTAAACACTTTTGGATACTGACATTTCTAAACTTAAAGTTGGAGTCCCCCTGCAATGATTCAAAGGGTTAGTTTCAGTGAGTAACCAATGTCTAGGTGGTAAAAAGTGGAGGTTGAAGAGACAGAGTTAATGGAGACTAAAACAGGTCCAAAAAATGTGTGGAAACAAACACCACTTAAAATAGGTGATCTTGTTACTCTGTGTCTGCAAATATGTTCATAACTTTGAACTGAATCAAAGTGGTCAAAACAATTTACTAATGAAGCTTTATGACAACCTTTGAGTTCAGCTGACTTACAAGGAGTTTCATGACCAGGTGAGGGTTGTTTCCATGACATTAAACAGGTAAAAGATCTGGAGCTGATTCCAAGTGTTGAACTATCTGTTCACTGGAACTTTCATTGTGAAGAGATAACGATGCAACTCATCAGACTAATGTAATATAGTCATATTTATGTACAGTCATGTAAAAAATAACATTTTCACAGGGCTCTGTGCAGTATTGTGAAAAACTCTTCACACTCTTACTGCTTCTATAGGAATTAAGATCCTAATGCTGCTAATCAAATGCACTTGGTCAGCTGATCATCATAATTGTCGTAAGTGTGACCACCTCAAAAAAAGAAGAAGTTTTGACAGTTTGCTGTTCTGGACAGTTCAGGTGTGTGTTAACACAATGCCACAATCTTCCCAGGAATGAACATCCCACCAAATTCAGCCCAAGTTAGACAGTGCAATAGGGAAAACCCAAGATCTACATCTTAGACTCTACAGGGCTCAGCTAGCATAATAAGTGTTAAAGTTCCTGACAGTAGAATTAGAAAAAGACTTAAAAATTATGTCTTGTTTAAAAGGGTTGCCAGGAAAAAACCTTTTCTCTCTATAAAGAACATGGCAGCGTGGCTTAACTTTACAAAGTTGCATGTGAACGAACCACAAGACTTCTAGAACAATAACCTTTGGACAGACAAGACCAAAGTGGAGATGTCTGCCCATAATCCACCGAGCCACATTTGCAGAAAGAGAAACACGGCATATCAGCACAACCACCTTGCACTTCATACCAAGATCGAATCATGTGACTTGAAGTACAGTATTTTCAACACTGTGGTGTACTGAGGAACCAGCTTTTATTGGTGGTGATCAGATTGTAAACACCGTTGTAGATGAGACCATCATTGTTTTGGTCCCAGTAAAAATGTGAGTTCACCCTGAGCGTGCCATTCCCTTTGATTTTCAGGGTGTCTTGTCCCTGTGTAGGTTGATCATTTTCATTTCCATCAAATGATGTGGCATCCTTTCATTCCTAACACATTACCAGTCAAAGTCAGTATAGATATTCAGCATGATTTTGAAATATGATGTGTTTTTAAAGTGTTCCTTTATTTTTTTAACATTGTATATCAGAGGACAGCTCACGTTGAGTGTTTTGGAGACAAAGTTAGAGAGGCAAGGTTGAGATGTTTTGCACATGTGCAGAAGCAGCATAGTGGATATATTAGACAAAATACATGGAATAAATGTTGAATTCATCACGCAGGAGGAAGAGGGGAAGACCACAGATAATATTTATGTACGTAATGAAGGAGGACATGCAGAGGGCTGATGTGACATAGGAGGGTCCTAGATATGGGGTGAGATGGAATAGAAGATTTGCTATGGCGACACCTACAAGGAGCAGCCAAAATTACAAGAAAAATGTATGATTGTACTGTAACATCTAGTTTCAAAATCTATGCTTGTTTATCATGTGACTAAATTGTAACCTCAGCCAGAAAAGGGTGGCTTGCCCCACTCCCCCGAGTTGCTGCCCCAGGTGGAAGTATCTCGGGGTCTTGTTCACCAATGACGGGAGAAAGTAACGGGAGACTGACAGACGAATCGGGGCTGCATTGGCAGTGATGCAGACGCTGCACTGTTCCCTTGTGGTAAAGAGGGAGCTGAGCATGAAAGCGAAGCTGTCGATTTACCGCTCAATCTACGTCCCTATCCTCACCTATGGTGAGCCCTTAGAGATAGGGTGAAGAGCGCAGCCATTCAGGAGGGCCTCAAAGTAGAGCTGCTGCTCCTCCACATCAAAAGGAGCCAGTTGAGGTGGCTCGGGCATCTAGCTAGGATGCCTCCTGAGCGCCTCTTGAGTGGCCATTTGAGTTACTGTTACCTTCTGGTCTAGCCATTATTGTCTGACATCTGGCTTCAACAAGGTATTTTCACCCAGAAAACTGATTTTTTTTTTCCTTTCAGACCATTCTCTAAATCCTAGAGATGGTCATGCAGGAAAATCCCAGTAGGTCAGCAGTTTTTGAAACCTGTGTCACTTAAATCACCCTTCTTGCTTCTTGCATTGAGTTTCTGCCATAGGACACTGCATTAATGAGCAGCTGAAGGGTGTACCTAACAAAGTGGGTGTCAGTGTAGGTGTTTCGGTAATTTCTCATGTGTCTTTTAGTCTTCTTTCTTATAATTTTAATTTTTGCTGCTGTCCTTTTTGGTTTCTTAACATTTTTGACTGATCATGCTCATTTAAGACCCTGAAGAATGCCTGGCTCCAGAGGTACTGTGTCAATTCAGCAGACCCAGGAGTTTTGGTCCTGCTGGGGTGTGGTACTGTCTCCAGCACCTGTGGCCAGTTGGCATCATATCCCCTCGCTCTGATCCGGACTCGCATGCAGGCACAGGGTGAGATGTGCTGTAAATGATAGATTTTAGGCACTTTAAATGAACCAAACCATTGGAATGATTTAGCAGCAGATCTCTTCCATATATGAGCTTCTGTAACTTTCATTGTTCTTCTTTCTTTCAGCTTTCACTGAGGGTAAACCCAAGCTGACCATGGTGGGTCAGTTCAAATACATCATATCTCATGAAGGTGTGCCAGGCCTGTACCGAGGCATCACACCCAACTTCCTCAAAGTAATTCCTGCTGTCAGCATCTCCTATGTGGTGTACGAGCACATGAAGAAGGTCCTTGGAGTGGTTTACTAGACTGTGACGAACTGTGAAAACACAAAGGGCAGTGAAGGCAAAGACACATTATGCCTGTTAGAAGAAGAATTAAGCTTCTCAGGCCTCTGACGAGAGAAAACGAGCCAGATCATTGCACAGATGCCGTAAACTTTTGTTAACACCGTCAGATTCAAGGAAATAATCATTTGTTGATTTTGGAGAGGCTAATGATGGTTACTATATTATGTTACATATAAGGTGTGATCAAAAAGTTCTTGGGAATCAAAATTCTTACCTGATTTACATTTGACTGGCCTGCCATTCAAAAGATGGCCTCCAATGCAACTGCTATTTTTAGATTACTCCATTCCATCCCTTGTACTTCTGCATTGTGTGCCTGATCACTTCCACTTCAAATGAATCAAAACAGTGTTTCTTCAGCCTGATTGTGGCAGGAAGGCACATTAATGAGTAGTGCACGTGGTGAGGGAAGACTGTGTTTTGATGTGACCAAAACAAAAAAATTCAATGGCATGTTGGCACACAACATCCTGCTCCTGCCTCAGGACATTACAGTAGATGTAATGTGTTACTCACTGATTGTGTACTGTGAATGTCAGAAAATGATACTTACCTTTTTGCACTGGTTTTATCCCAGAACTTTTGGATCACATATCACACATGCAGGCAACACATTGACTTCCAGGATATCTGTGATGTAAGTAACATTTTGGGTTGGTTTAAAGGAATCAGTAAATCAATATGAGCATTGATTTGTCTGATGATAATAATGCCTGAGGGAGGGTCACGAAATGCTACAAAATAAGTTGGTCATTGAATGCTGAAAAAAGTCAGTTTCAAGTCGGTTTCTGTTGCAATAGACATGAGTTAGAACAACTGAGCTACCTTGGTCACGTTATAATTAAATACAGAAGCAGCGTGTGCATTTGACCACCACAGTGAGCTGCAGAAGGATTTAGTTGTGTGCTGCTGCAAACTTGTGCAAACCTTTAACTGTTTTGCTGCTAGTTGTTTGCTGGAGACACAAATGAATGTTTAAGCTGCATTTCTTTCATGTAGTGAAAATGTGGATGTGAACACTGTCCTTAAAACTTGGTTTTATGATTAATGCTCCATTTTCCAACAGTTCCTGTAAGTTTCCAACAGGAACATGATGTGTGTGTGTGTGTGTCATATATATATATATATATATATATATATATATATATATATATATATATATATATATATATATATATATATATATATATATATATATATATATATATACATATATATATACATATATATATATATACATACACATATATATATATACATACACACACACACATATATATATATATATATATATATATATATATATATATATATATATATATATATATATATATATATATATATATATATATATATATATATATATATATATATGTATATAGCAAAAATCTTGAAAGGAATGTATGCCACCTCATGATGTATGACGACTAGGATTGGCTCTAAAATAGAAAACATATCAAATGTTTGAAATAAGAAAATGTACCATTTTAAGAAAAATATTAGCTCAATTTTGGCTGTAACAGATCTCGAAAAAAGTTGTGATGGGGCAACAGAAGGCTGGAAAAGTAAGAGGTCCTGCTAGAGGAACATTTTTCTAGTAATTAGGTTAACTGGCAACAGTAACACGATTGGGTATAAAAAGAGCATCTTAGAGAAACAGAGTTCCTCAGATGGAAAGAGGGCAGAGGTTCATTAATCTGCAAAAACTGTGGCCACAAATTGTGGAAATTTTTCCGAAAGAAAATATAAAGAATAAAATGACTTTAAATATCTGATCATCTACTGTATTTCATATCCTCAAAAGATTCTGGAAACCTGGAGAAATTTCTGTTCAGAAGAGTCAAGGCCAAAAATGAATATTGGATACTTATATTGTATAGACCCTCAGGGGCTGTGCATAAAAAAAAGGCAGGCACGATTCTGTCATGGAAATCACTGGATGGGCTCAGGAACACTTCCAGGAATCATAGTCTGTGAACAGTCTGTCATTCTAGCCACAGATGCAGGTTAAAACTCTATAATGCAACGATGAAGTCATATGTGAAGTTGATCCAAAATGTCACATTCTTCTCTGGGTGAAAGCTCGTTTAAAAAGACTAAATAGATTGGCAAAGTGAAAAACTGGTCTGTGGTCAGACAAATCAAAATTTGGATTTCTTTTTGGAAAACATGGATGTTGGGTCCTCCAGACTAAAGAGGAGATGGATCTTCCAGATTGTTATCAGCATTCATTTCAAAAGCCTGCATCTCTGATAACACGGGGGTGCATTAGTGCCTATGGAATTGCTAGCTTGCACATCTGGAAAGGCACAATCAATGCTGATAGGTATATACACTGTAAACTCAGATTTTGATTTGACTTAAAAATATTGAGTTCATATTACTTACAGTTACCTAGAATGTGAACATTACTTGTTAATGCTGAGTAGACTGTACTTTTTGATGGTCTATCTTATTGTAATCATTTGTTTGAGTTCAAACAACTTAATATCATCAGGTTTTGTTAAAAATCTAGTTTCATACCAGTTTTAACAGACTGGCTTAATAAGCAGCAGCACGGTGGTGTGGTGGTCAGCGGTGGTGCCTCACAGCTAGAATGATCTCCATAAGAGCTGGGTTTGATTCCACCTTGGCCCGGGCCTCTCGCTGTGTGGACTTTGAAAGAGTAGATATGTGGGGGTTTTTATTTATTTTTTGTTCACCCTCTGGTTCTCTACTTGTACAGTTTTTATTGTTCCATGGACAGATGTTCAGCTGGGCTGAGTTTTATCATCTTTGTTTATTTACCTTGGCCCAGGCCTCTTGCTGTGTGGAGTGTGCATGTTCTCCCTGTGTCTGTGGGTTTCCTCCCACAATCTGAAGACATGCAGTTAGTGGGGTTTGGTTAATTGTGTGAATGGTTGTCTCCCTCTCTCTGTGTTAGCCCTGCAACAGGCTGCTGACCTGTACGGGGTGTACCCTGCATCTTGCAGCCTTACTTCCTTGTCAGCTGGGATAGGCTCCACCCCCCATGACCATGAAAAGGACAGGGGGATTGATTGAATAAAACTTTTCACGAACTATAAAAGACAAGTTTGGTCAATTAGAACATACAATTTAGTTCAACTGGTAATGGAGTAGTGCTTACTTAACAAGCTGAGTTAAATAAATGGGTGGTGAATGATGGCTTAAACTAAGTATCTTCACTTACTGAAACTCTGCTATTAGTACATTCAACTTAGATCTTCCATTCCATTCCAAAAGGGCCTCAAGTACATTGAACATAGTCCACTGCAGTTATTCAGCTAATATTTTATTACTTAAAAAATTTAAGGCAACGAGTTACCGTTTTTTAAGTAGATTCAACTTATCCGGGTTTACAGTGTACAGGTTTTAGAGCAACATAGGCTCCCATCCAGAATGTATTTTAAAGGGAAGGCTTTGCATATTTCAGAAAGACAATACTAAACTGCATATTACATCTATTTCAACAGCATGGCATCTCAGTAGAAGAGCGCTAAACGGGCCTGTCTGCATTCCAGGCCATTCACCAACTGAAAACACTGGCTCACTGTGAAACCAAAAATAGGACAAATAAGATCCAGGACTGTTGAGTAGCTATAATCCTTTATCAGACAAGAATGAGACAACATTCCTTTCCCATTATTCCATCAACTGGTCTCCTCATTTCCCAGATATTTACAGTCTGTTGTTAAAAGAAGAGTGGATGCTACACAGTGGTAAACATGGCCACGTCCCAACTTTAAGATGTGTTGCTGCCATCAAATTCAAAATGAGCTCATATTTTTGTTAAAATGGTACATTTTCTTAGTTTAAACATTTGATGTTTACTATTTTCTGTTGTGAATGAATACATTTTCTATATGTGAATAAAAAATGGGTTCATTAGTTTTACAAATGATTGCATTCTGTTTTCATTTACATTTTACACAGCATTCCAACTTTTTTGGAATTGTATATTGCATATCCAACTGGACATCTAATAACAGTAAAGCTTTACAGTTATTCATGTAAGAGACTGCATGTGTGGCCTTGTATTCTAACTGTAACCTTAGCCTTAAGTGGTTGACTGGTATAGTGTTGAATTTTATGAGATTAAGTCCTGCAAGTTATGAGTTAGGGGCATGTGTGTTCCAGCACATTCCAGTGAACACTGCCTCAAGTTAATGGTTTGCTTTTCCATAGACCATGTTTCAGAAATCCTCCACCTCAATCATCTGGCCACAAGAAATTTCTATTGTTATTCTCCCACATCCAACAAGCTGGTCAAGAAAACCAATTGTTCTCTCAGAGATGCCATCGTTGGGTGGGCATTTGGATTATTTCGGTGGGTGCTAACAAATAAGTGTCTATTATTTATGCATGCAACCAAGGTTAAGTATTAATCTTTTTCTAGCAGGATTTTGTAAGATGAATACAGTAATAGCATTGTGGCTTATAGATGGATCAGAGGCCATCATCTCTTAAAACCAAAAATTTGTAGGATTTGTATGTTGACATAGATGAAAATCTGAGTAAATGTTGGTTTTGGTCTTATTTTCAAGGTTACCTAAATTAACTCAAGCATAGGACAGATCAGAAAGCCTAGTGGACTCCAGCAGAGTCCAAAAATACAGAAGCAGCTCTAGGGGTTGGCTTGGCCAAGGGGCTAGAATTTAATTCACTTCAGTTTTATTTATATAGTGCCAAATCACAACAAACCTCAAGGCAATTTGTATTGTAGGTAAAGACCCTACTAATACAGAGAAAATCAAACAGTCAAAACAACCCCCTATGAGCACTTGGTGACAGTGGGAAGGAAAAACTGCCTTTTAACAGGAAGAAACCTCCAGCAGAACCAGGCTCAGGGAGGGGCAGTCATCTGCTGTGACCGGTTGGGGCTGAGGGGGGAGAGACAGGACAAGAAAAAGGGGGTCAGCCAGGCAAACAGAGTTTGCTGGCCAGATGGCCAGTGGCAGAGACCGAGCAGCTCTGGGGGCCAGCTGGGTGGCCAGCGGCAGTGACGAAGTAGCTGTGGTGGCTTGGTAGGATACTGCCCACAGCTGAGGGGACGAGACCCCCCTGGAAGCTTGGCTGGCGACTGGTGCTAGAGGTGACCTGTCCGGTGGAGTTGTCTATGCCTGAGTGTACCGAAAATGTTCTGCCTGAGATTACCTCCAGAATCAGGTATGGGTCCTGCTGTGCAGCCTGTGCCACCTCCATCCCCGGAGAACCCAATGCCTTTAGAGACTCCAGTGCCAGACCCAGAACCTGCGAGGCAACCTGAAGTGGCAGAATCAGAGCCCCGGGGTCCCTCGCTACCCGAAAATTCTGAGCCCAAGAGTGCCACTCCATCTGAGCCAGAGTGTCAAGACCATGTGGGTCCCGCATTACCAAAGCTCGAAAATAAAACTTTGTTCTGTGCAGAATCCATTAATATCGACAAATCCAAGTAATCATATTAATCTTATTTTAGCAGGACTTAGCAGGCACAGTTGAACTAATGGGGCACGCAGCCTCTTTGGCCTCAATGTAAAGGAGAGGCCCTGATTAAGCTAATAGTCACTGGGATTCTGAAAATACTATCAGAAAAAAAAATCACGCCAAATAACATGAAAACCGTTTGAAATAGCAAGTAAGGTTTGATGATTTTGATTTTGGGCCACCATTAACATGCAGTGCCGCCCCTTTGCAGCTCCTCTGCTCACAAGAACTGCTTAGAGTTGTTAACGTCTCTCAGTGGTGTTTTAACCAGTGTAGAAAAATTGTAATAGTTGTAGATTTTCATCTTGGTCATATTGCTGTATATGTGCAATAATACAGAGGACTACTGAGGTACTGAGCTTCTTCTTCTTCGTCTTGTTTTGGCTGCTCCATTTAGCGGTCACCATAATGGATCAGATGCCTCTGTCTCATCCTATCCCTGGTGTCTTCCTTTGTCACACCAAATATTTGCATGTCGCCCTTCACTGCGTCCATCAGTCTTCTCTGTGATCTTCCCCTTTTCCTCCTGCCTGGTAGCTCCATATTCAACATCCTCCATCCATCCTCTTCTGCTTATCTGGGGCCAGGTCGCGGGGGCAGCGGCCTAAGCAGAGATGCCCAGGCTTCCCTCTCCCCAGCTACCTCCGCCAGCCCAATGCGTTCCCAGGCCAGACGAGAGATCATGTCCTGGGTCTGCCCCAGGAGAAGACCCCGGGGCAGACCCAGGAACATAAGGATCCCTTGAACATAAGGATGTCCCTTATGGACATCCTTATGTTCAAACATGGTGTTCATTATGGACAATCTGTGGTTTGCACAGAAGTCCAATAACAAAACTGTCACGGACAATATATACACATGAAGCAACACGAGGAGAGTGGAAACATCCAGGGAGAACAGGTGAACATTATAACACTAACAACACAAAGGAAGCGAAACTAAACCCAAAGCACATGGGACAGAGGACTGTCAAAATAAAACAGGAAGAGATCAAGCATGACACAATGCAGACTTGACATATAGGCTGGCACTCAGAGATAATCTTAACATGACTAAATGGAAACCTAAACACAATATACAGGGAAACAATGGGAAGTGAAACTAAACACAAGACACGAGACAAAGGACCAACACAAACACAGGATTAAGAATTAATAACAGGATTCAGAAACTATGTCAAACCAAGAATCTGAACTGAAAACAAACCTAGGAAAATACAACTGTGGCAAGCCCAGGGTTGGATGGTGTAATTGTTAGTGGTGTATGGAGGTCACTGAATAAGAGAAACAGAATATTTCAATAAATTGCCAGACAACGCCACCCTGGGAATTTTAGATTTTTCCCGAAGGCATGCACAGGTTCGCCCACTACGAGGCAGGAGACAAGGTTTAATGTTAAAAAGGAACAAAAATGGGGGCCGTAAACGCCCCCACACAAACACTCATTAAAACACTGGGTATGGACCCACATTAAAACTCTGCATCAGAAAAACAGCTCAAGCTGCAGCGCAAGAAGTCAAGCACCGCAGCTGATACCGCTACCGCGGGACCCAGAACCAGACAGCGACGACAAGACGCAGCAGCAAAAGCCAAACTTTCACCGATGGAGTCAGGGCAACAGCGAAAACAGGACAGAACAGCGATGGAAACAGGACAGCAGCAGCTCCTATCAGCTGGGAGCAGTGTGTAGTTTTGTTCCTCCAGGTAAGACAGCTGGAAAATGCTGCATCTGACAAACAATGAATTACAGGGGAGCCAACTATAATCATGCTCGAGTTATTATAATTTGACAACCCACCTACCTACTTCCAAACAGGCTCACACATCCACTGAGAGGAACGCGACGCAGACAGCTAACAAGCGTTCACCTGTGACCATACTAGTGTCAGCCTCAGAAACACCATTCGTTATGCAGAAAGAGAGAAGACACTGCAGCTGGACACCTGCTTAACGCAACCCATACAAAGCGTGCTACTCTGCTATTCTGCTGGAGGCTGGGACAGGAAGCCCAAAAATGACAATCAGCTGGGGGCGAGGAGGAGACGGGTAGAGAGGCGCCCTTTATATACTCCGCTCTCTCTGTGACCTCTAAGTCTGAGGCCATGGTCCTCAGCTGGAAAAGGTTGGAGTGCCCACTCTGGGTCAGGGACCAGTAGCTGCCCCAAGTGGAGGAGTTTAAGTATGTCAGGGAGGTCTGGGCTTCTCTGCTTGGACCCACAACCCACCCCAGATGAGCATAAGATACAGTATATATATATATATATATATATATATATATATATATATATATATATATATATATGACAAGTCTGATCCTATCAGCTGAATATGATGTGATATCAAATATTAATTTTTAAAAAAAAAATCATCCTTGATAGTTGACATGAAAACGGATTCATGTTCTAGGACAACCGCTCTGCATCCGCAGAGAAATTAAAGGACAATTCTGCTCAAAGTGAGAAAGGTCAATGGAATAATAAGGCGTCATATCAACGATTTATAACAATTTAAAAAATACATAAATGAATTACAATGTTAAAATTATTTACTTGTTACTTTGATTAATCTTTTAATTAAGTTTAGAATAAACTGTTTTTTAGACCAATGTTTTTTCTCATAAGAAAATTCATCTCCTCCCACGGACTGTGTAGTCTGCCTTTTATCGTTTTAATCGTTTTACTTTTGTTTTCGTTAAAACTTAAATTTAAAAAAAAAAGACAAAAATAAAAATATACGCAGTCGTCATCAGCTGCCACCTGGCCAGTGACGTCGGCGCTGCCAGCGTGGAACGAGCGCACGTCAGGACGCCAGGTCCAGGAAGTAAATGTCCGGTTCAGCCTGCAGGATACAAAAAGAAGTCGGAGCGGTAAATACGCGTCACATTCAACATTTGAGCACGCTTTCGCTAATCCTCCATAAGGGACGCAACGGCGTGACTTTGCGACGAGGCTTCTGCGTCCACTTTTACGGATCGCAGAGTTGGTCAGCCTGCCAGCTGTGTGTAGTGAAGGTAAGTGAAAGATAGGAGAGGTCCGTGTGTGTGTGTGTGTGTGTGTGCGCGCGCGCGCGCGCGCTCCCATGCTCTGGTCTGTGTGGTTGTTATACGGAAGCTCTACCAAACCTGTAAGTGGACCTGTGGAGCGGCTCTCGCCATAGTACACTCTGAGGTTCCTGGAAGTAAGACAGCTGGTGGCACTGCGCTGCTGTCCGGCCAGGAGGACACAGCAGCCTGGTGGACAGCTGCTTCTGTCCTGCAGCAGTGCACCTGCCTGAGCCCTACGCTCGGAGCTCTAGCAGATAGAAACATGACTTCATCACTGTGCACACTGGAGTCTCAAACTATACTATGGTCTTATACAGTAACAACACTGTAACAGGCTCAAAGATCCCCTTCATTACTGTTACCAATGTTACTTTACAGCTAATTCTACTACGACCATAAATACATATTTTAGAAAGAATAAAATGAGAAAACAAGTGAGAAAAAGTAAAGATAAAAAAGATAAAATCAAAACTGTAATTCAAGTACAATGCAAAGGTGTGTATAGGAAATATTGACTTAATTCAATTCTATTCAGTTTTATTTATATAGCGCCAAATCACAACGAACAGTCACCTGAAGGCGCTTTGTATTGTGGGTAAAGACCCTACAATAACACAGAGAAAACCCAACAGTCAAAACGACCCCCTATGAGCAAGCACTTGGCGACGGTGGGAAGGAAAAACTCCCTTTTAACAGGAAGAAACCTCCAGCAGAACCAGGCTCAGGG
>JAMQGT020002363.1:0-13152 GCA_024447675.2 Pterophyllum scalare | reverse complement strand
TTTCCTTTTGGTGAGCCAATGTTGACATCTGGAGTGTTCACATCTAACTTGGGAGCTTTAAGATCCATGTCTGGTAAGTCCAAGTCAGGGGCATCCATTCCACCCTTAATCTTTGGACCTTTCAAATTCCAATCGGGTGACTTCAGATCTGCATTTAGGTCCAAATTTGGCCCTTTTGGCAGCGTGCCTGACAGATTGAATTTAGGCTTTTTTAATTTCCCTGAAGGAGCATTAATATCCCAATCTGGAGCATGAAGTTCTGGCATTTTGAGTTTGCCTGATGGCAAGTCTAAGTTGGCATTTGGTGCACCAAGTTTCAGCTTTGGGGCTTTGAGGTCAATGTTTGGCACATTTATATCAGGCGCATTAATTCCACCACTGAGATTGGGACCAGAGATATCTAGGTCAGGTGATTTAAGGTCCAAGTTTGGGCCATCTAACTTTGGACCAGAAAGCCCCAAATCAGGCAGATTCAGGTTTGGCTTTTTAAACTTTCCAGATGGACCAGAAATATCTAGATCTACATCAGCTTTAGGACCTTTGAGGTTGACATTGGGTGCATTTATGTCCACATCTGGACCATCCAAGTTGCCATCAATCTTGGGTCCCTTATGGCTTGGAAGGTTGAATTTAGGCATTTTGAATTTGGGCATTTTCAGCTTTCCTTTTGGTGAGCCAATGTTGACATCTGGAGTGTTCACATCTAACTTGGGAGCTTTAAGATCCATGTCTGGTAAGTCCAAGTCAGGGGCATCCATTCCACCCTTAATCTTTGGACCTTTCAAATTCCAATCTGGTGACTTCAGATCTGCATTTAGGTCCAAATTTGGTCCTTTGGGCAGTGTGCCTGACAGATTGAATTTAGGCTTTTTTAATTTCCCTGAAGGAGCATTAATATCCCAATCTGGAGCATGAAGTTCTGGCATTTTGAGTTTGCCTGATGGCAAGTCTAAGTTGGCATTTGGTGCACCAAGTTTCAGCTTTGGGGCTTTGAGGTCAATGTTTGGCACATCGATGTCAGGCACATTAATTCCACCACTGAGATTGGGACCAGAGATATCTAGGTCAGGTGATTTAAGGTCCAAGTTTGGGCCATCTAACTTTGGACCAGAAAGCCCCAAATCAGGCAGATTCAAGTTTGGCTTTTTAAACTTTCCAGATGGACCTGAAATATCTAGATCTACATCAGCTTTAGGACCTTTGAGGTTGACATTGGGTGCATTTATGTCCACATTGGGACCATCCAAGTTGCCATCAATTTCAGGTCCTTTAAGGCTTGGAAGGTTGAATTTAGGCATTTTCATTTTGGGGAATTTCAACTTTCCTTTTGGTGAGCCAATGTTGACATCTGGAGTGTTCACATCTAACTTGGGAGCTTTAAGATCCATGTCTGGTAAGTCCAAGTCAGGGGCATCCATTCCACCCTTAATCTTTGGACCTTTCAAATTCCAATCGGGTGACTTCAGATCTGCATTTAGGTCCAAATTTGGCCCTTTTGGCAGCGTGCCTGACAGATTGAATTTCGGCTTTTTTAATTTCCCTGAAGGAGCATTAATATCCCAATCTGGAGCATGAAGTTCTGGCATTTTGAGTTTGCCTGATGGCAAGTCTAAGTTGGCATTTGGTGCACCAAGTTTCAGCTTTGGGGCTTTGAGGTCAATGTTTGGCACATTTATATCAGGCGCATTAATTCCACCACTGAGATTGGGACCAGAGATATCTAGGTCAGGTGATTTAAGGTCCAAGTTTGGGCCATCTAACTTTGGACCAGAAAGCCCCAAATCAGGCAGATTCAGGTTTGGCTTTTTAAGCTTTCCAGATGGACCAGAAATATCTAGATCTACATCAGCTTTAGGACCTTTGAGGTTGACATTGGGTGCATTTATGTCCACATCTGGACCATCCAAGTTGCCATCAATTTTGGGTCCCTTATGGCTTGGAAGGTTGAATTTAGGCATTTTGAATTTGGGCATTTTCAGCTTTCCTTTTGGTGAGCTAATGTTGACATCTGGAGTGTTCACATCTAACTTGGGAGCTTTAAGATCCATGTCTGGTAAGTCCAAGTCAGGGGCATCCATTCCACCCTTAATCTTTGGACCTTTCAAATTCCAGTCTGGTGATTTCAGATCTGCATTTAGGTCCAAATTTGGCCCTTTTGGCAGTGTGCCTGACAGATTGAATTTCGGCTTTTTTAATTTCCCTGAAGGAGCATTAATATCCCAATCTGGAGCATGAAGTTCTGGCATTTTGAGTTTGCCTGATGGCAAGTCTAAGTTGGCATTTGGTGCACCAAGTTTCAGCTTTGGGGCTTTGAGGTCAATGTTTGGCATGTCTGTGTCAGGCACATTAATTCCACCACTGAGATCAGGACCAGAGATATTAAGGTCAGGTGATTTTAAATTCAGATCTGGTGGCTTCAGATCAGCATTTAGCTTCAAATGTTGCATTTTTGGCTGTGTACTTGAAAGCTGTACATCAGGTCCATCCAAGTTCTCATTCAAACCTGGAACCTGAATGCTTGGTAAGTCAAATGTGGGCATAGTAAATTTTGGAGCCTTGTATTTTCCAGCTGGACCTTCAAAGCTAACTGATGGAGTGTCAGTGGCCAAATTTGGTCCTTTTGGGTCAGCTTTGGGCAAACTTACATCAGGTGTAGATATACCACCTTTTATTTTTGACATTTTCAACCTTAAGTCTGGTGTTTTAACATCAGCTTCACTTTTGAATATATCAGATGGAATATCCAAATCTAAATCAGGAGATTTAAGGGAAATCCTTGGTTTCTTGTGTGGCATCTTGATTTCACCTAAAGGCATATCAAAGTCTGTTCTATTGATATCTGCTTGTGATACATTAATACTTGAAGTTTCTAGGTCTAAATCAGGTGATCTCCCAGACAGCCAAAGCTTGGGTGATTCTACATAACTGGAAGGATCATCCAGATTTAGATCTGGGCTTTTCAGTCTCTTGGAATACTTAAGACTGAGTTTACCTGAGGGAATGTCTGGTGTGTCTACATCTGGTGGCTTAACCTCACATTCTGGGCCACTAAAAGATAATCCTGAGAGGCCCAGATCTGGCAGTTTGAATTTAGGCATTTTCAAGTCCCAATTTGTTCCTTCAATACCGACTTTGGGAATGCTGGAATTAATGGATGGACCAGTGATGTTTCCCCCATCGAGGTCTATCCCCATTTCAGGGGTAGTAACATTTGAACCTTTTAGATCCGCACCTACTTCTGGAACTTCCAGTCCAATTTGACGATTTTCAAGATTTGGCATTGCAGTGTCAGCTGATGGGCAGTCAGTATTTGGCAGCTGCATACCAGATATAGTGCTGACATTTGGACCTTCTGGTAAATCTGGATCATTAAGCTGTGGACATCTGGCACCAATCTTTAATCTTGGAACCTGAGCTTCTTTTAGAGTAGTCCCATTCAAGCCAAGCCCTAATGGTGGAAGATTCAGATTGCTGCCATCTGTCAATCTTCCCTCATAAGATTGTGAATCAGCATTAGCAGCCGTGCTTAAAGTCTTGGATTTCAGAAGTCCAAAATCAACTCCAAGGCGAGGCAACCCCATGTCATTTCTTAGGTTGACCTTTGATGAGTTTTGTACCATTGGCTTGGCAGTAACTTCCCCATTCACATAGCCCTCTTCAGCCCTGGGCACATCATCCGTCAAAAACTTCTTGATTTTGGCATTGTAGAGTTTGCTGTAGGAATCCTTCAGCATCTAGAAACAGTGACAACTTGGTGATTGGAATTCAACTATAATGTCTGAGTATATACAGTAGCAACATCTCTTAAAAGTATGCTTTAAAATGACATGAAAACCAAGTAACATTTTTCTTTGTTTTTTTAACAACTTGCATTAAAGGCATTTGCATCAGAACATTTCAACAAATGTACATCGTGGTCCACTGTTGCATAAATATACAAAAAGTAATACATTTACTAATCCTTTAGTTTTAATTGATAGTATCTGTATTTAACCTACAGCTTCAGGACCCTTGGCACACTCATCCAGATTTCCAAGGCTCTTGCTCAGCTTGCTCCGAGTGAGGACTTGAACTTTATCATCAAATGGCTCCATCAGCTTCAGTACTTTTAACACCTCCTCTTTTGACAGTTGATCAAAATTGATTGTTGCCCCCAAAATTTCATCCCCTGAAAAAGGCACAGTAAGTTTTTGCATAAAATAATACCTTGTTCCAGAACATGTCCATATTTTAATATGTGCAAATCATACAGTATCCTTCAAGGACAACCTTAGACTCAAAACTTTAAAACATGCACTAACAATACATGAACATTGGCCAGTGGGTTTTGTATAAAAAAAATAATATATAAATAATATCACTCAGGGAAACTCTGATTAATCAGCAAAGCACACTTCCCTGACAGATCTTTAGAAGATGAAGCCTCTTTGAATGACCAACTAAAATTGCCTTACATATTAACACAGCATTGGCTCTGAATCAAATGCACAACAGTTTCCTTGAATTCAAGGTGTGTTCTTTTCAGTAATATATTTTAGCTCTAGTTTTCAAAAAGTCAAAAACAATCTGGACAGAAGTATGTCAAGAGTCATACCTTCCTTCAATCCTTTGCTGGATGAAACATTGTTAATACTGGAGATGACCACTCCTCCTTCCTCTAACTGCTCTAAGGTCAGGGCCTCAGAGAGGCTTCTTCCCCTGCGATGTGAAGGCTGCGGGTAAAAGCAAAACAAACAAACAAAAAATTACATTGATTATATGTATTATATATTTTAACTATTTAAGGAAGAATTAAAACAATATTCTGATGTTTCACACCATGATTGTTGTGTTTCTCTCACTGTGGCACTGAAAAACCCTGCTGGACTAAGCCTGTAGGAGAATACAAAATATTCAGTTAACAAATTGTGGTATTAATGGAACACATAAAACAAGTAGCAAACCACTGACAGATCTTCTTTAAAGTAAACTGGGACACTAAACTGGTCAGCCACAAAATTAAAACATCCACTAACAAGTGACGTGAAAAGCACTGACAGGACACCTCGAGTCCTGGCATTCATCTGCACGTTACTTTGAATGGACCATCTACCTCAGCATTGTTACAGAGACCGGCAAAGTTGTGGCTAATTCATGGAACTCTGCTCAAAGTAGCGGGTTTATCTCTTTAATCAGTTGAATTCAATGAGAGAAAGAAAGATCAAGTTGGAAGTTTCCCCTCAAAAGAGTTGGAAAGGTAGTTTGTAAGCATATCAAATGAATTCCTTACAAAAGACTTTACAGAACACAAAAAAAAGAACAATACATATATAAACTACAAAACTTGGTTGGAATTTTTTTTTAAACTTAAATTCCACACAGGGAAACCATTTTCCCAGCCTTTAAACATGCACCAGCAGTCAGAGAGACTATTTATTCAAGAACACCCTTAATTAACTGTATGTTTAGGAACACCCACTATATTGTACTGTTAGTGTTGCAAAATAAAAACATGCAAAAACAGAAGAATGACAATTAAAAAATAGATATATTTAATTCAAGAAATGTACTTATTTTTAAAAAAAATGTTTCAAGAAACAAAGCTGAAAGTATATAAAGCATGTGAAAGTATCTCAACAATGAATGCCTAAATGCCCTGTGCAGGATTTTTCTACATATACCAAATGTAAAAACTCTTAAGGCGTTAAGGAATACCATATAAGTTTTGTTACTGCGCTGTACAGTACAGTGTTTACACCCAAGTAAGTTACACCCAAGTAAGTCAGCAGATGCATCTTTCAGGTATTCAAGCTATGGCCTTGAAACTGTTAGCTCATCACAGAGGAAACCCTGAAACAGGTTTACCAAGACCAAGTTTACCAAGTTTTTTGGCATTTCCTTGTTGCTCCCACACAAAGCCCAAGCAACCACACCCACTGCTTTTAAACACAGAGATATTGTGGAAGACAAAAAGACCTCCTGTGAACCCACACACACTATATTCTATGAAATGATTCCCAGAGAGGACCTGGATAAATCAATGTGATCTTACAACTCCACATATCAAGAATGAAAAGAAATGAATGTTCACACAGCCTTAGTGCACCATTATACAGCAGCACCAAATAAAGAGCAACTGTCTCAACAACAACATAATATTTAACAATTTTTTTTAAAAAGTGAAATCATACTAAGCTAAAGTAATATTTTGAAAAATATATCATTTATGTTTCTAAGATTTTGAGCTGGGAAAGATTTTAGGAGAAAGGTAACAATTAGACATGTGAACAACCCCGAATAAACATCTCCTCATGAGAATTTTACATGTTGCCAGCATGAAAACATCAGATTGTCAGCATTCAGCTTGTATCACACATGGCTTCAAATGACATCTGAGTAAAGGAAGCCGCTGATATACTACTCAGTTACATATTAAACATTTTACAGGTAAGCCAAAGTGCACATGCCTTTGTTGAGTGCCAAAGGGAAGAATGCACTGCGGTGCTAGTATTTAACTATAGTATTTATATATATATATATATATATATAAGGATTACTATAAATAAACTTTATATATATATATATATATATATATATATATATATATATATATATATATATATATATATATATATAAAATTTATTTATAGTCATGTCTTTCAAAAGAAAACAAGACACAAGATGTGCTTGTTTGGCTACATAGACAAAACAAAACAAAACACACACACTGCATAATACCTACATGGTGCCAGGTGAAAAAGCTAAAATGCAACCCACTACCACCTCAATCCTGGACGGGATGAGCCCGCTAATGGAAAGTAAATGTAAGAAATTCCGCTTACCTCCGGATCCATGTGGCTGCTGTGGTGTTGGAGCTGTGTCGTAAAGTTTCACCACAGAGTCACCAGTCCATGCTGTTTTACCTGAAGGCTGTGAATGAGGACATACGGAGCAGTCAGGTGGACATATACTCAACTTGAGGCAGCCAAACAGGTTCTACTTCAAAAAGCCTGCCTCCATTTAACTGTCAACACACACAAACACGCATTTTCACATCACACACCCTCATGAAACTTTCACACACCTTGACTACCACACGCCTGTGGCTCACATGCATGCAAACACACACAAACACACACACACACACCACAACAGACAATAATAAAACAGTCCCATTTGCGGCTCACACAGCCGTACATGTTTTCCTACACACAGACAGGTGCTCTGCATGCACACACCCGTTAAAGTCGGCATCATAGTCGATTCCTGACTTCAAGGAACCAAAATACAAAATAAAATAAGCACTCGCCCTGACTACTTGATAAGTGTGGTAACAGGAGAAAAATGCTGACCTGAGCCAAGGGAGCGGCAGGCGTTCACTGTGAGTCACTGTCATTAGTCACTTGTTGGTGAAAAAGACTGTTGTCCAATTGAATCAGGATCAAAAGAAAAGAGTTCAGCTGCATTCACGGAATCATTCCATAATCCAACCTGAAAGGGTCCAGCTGCAGCTCAGGATGAGATCCGACTGTACACATTTTTTTAAAAGTGTTCTCAGGCAAATCTGGTGCATTAATACAACAAACATCAGTGTTTAACAATCAATTACATTTTTATTACCAAAGAGCGTTTACATTATGAGCTGTTGACAAGACAAAAAAAATTACAAATAATAAAAATAAATCCTTTCAAAATACATTCACCTGTGACAATGGTGAGATTTGCACACCATCACAATCACATCATTCAAAAAACCTGGCTTGACTTTTTAATTAATAACTAAATCTAAAGCAGATTCACAGCTTACATTAAAGCATTAAATTATTTTATCAATGGGGATTATTCATGTTATCCTCCCTTAATTGTTCCCAGAGGTAAGAATCTGTAATCTGTTGTTGGTCTTACATTAATAAAATGCACTGTCAATGAAGTCAAGCTGAATCCATTTACGACACATACAAATATATTAGTGCAATGATCACAATGTGCTTATTTAACAAATATTATATATTTGAAAAGTGAGATGTAGATGCCAGAAAAATATATTTCATAAAATAAAGTCAGACTGCTTTGTAACAAGTAGTCAGTGCATATAAAGAGTCAAACACACCTCAGACTGAATTCTTCCATCTCTGCCTGCAGCCAGTCTGGATCTCATTGTTACAGACCGCTGAATGTGAATCATTTACAGAGAAGTCAACTAAAAAGATTCCATCTGCTCATAAAAACAACTCGTGTTTCTTCAGAATAAGAAAAACATGCTGAGACATCATGTTTTGGTGTAGAAAAGAAAATATTATGTTATTGAGTGTAATAATAAACCATTAACAGTCTTATGATGAAGAAAGAGCAAAAACTTAAAGTAAAGGTTTTACAAATGTCTCATAAGACTAAACTTAGATTAAGTCTTATACTGTAATGACCTCATTAAAGTGACCTCCATTTTCCCCACACAATGCAAATAACTACTACTACTACTACTGCTATCACTGCAAATAGTATTAGAAAGAATGGATAGTTCTCTCCAATAGTATTTTCTATTTCTGTTCCATAGGAGCACAGTCACATGCATGTACATCATCATCATCATCATCATCATCATCAGAACAACATAAAATGCTTAGATGGTCCGTGTGAGCATTAACCTTGGTAGAAATAGTTTCTGGTACTATTGCACTATTCAAATGGAGTGAACTCCAAACTATCCTCAGACTAGAGTTCTTCATACCCCTTAGAGATCTTGGAGCTCTTTAATTGTTTTTTTTATTTTAATAGAAGAATAATTCTTTGTGTTGTTGAGCTGAATGTGTTCTTGTGAATGCTACTTCTTTTCAGGTCTCTCTTTTTAACTAAACATGGCAAGACTAACTCACTTTGTTCTTAAGATGATTTATAAAAGGTCTGACATCATTTGCTCCACATAAATCCATAATGTCACACAGATTCTGACTATAACTTTTACAGAATGTTATAACACATAAATGCTTAGTGGCTTGTAGCAAAGCCAGGCCGAGGGTCAGGCAGTGTCTGTTATTCACATTACTGCAAGCAGATGGAAATTATTCTTCACTGTTGTCTTATTTCATCATACACAGGCAGTATGAATAAACCTGTTTTTCAAGAGACTAAATTAATCCTGACCAACGTGTTTGAGTTACTTAGAGGCAAGTATTTCATAACTGTCTAAATTAGGGTTCAAATATAACACGACAAAAGTGTAAAAAGTAGAGGCTGACATACCAAATGGATTTTCCTATTTCCTTCTTTTCTTATTTGAAGCTATATTTTATTTAATTCCCTGCTGAGTGTGAGGCAGCTGGGATGAGAACTTGCACATCCAAATCATGAAGCCTTGGTTCTCAGCTGAAAAAGGATGTGCCCAATCTTGGTTATGGTTATGAATGAGTTGCTGCCCCAAGTGGAGGGGTTCAAAATTCTTGTGTTCATAAGCGAAGGAACAAAGGAGCGGGAGATTGACAGATGGACTGACGCAGCATCGGCAGCGCTGTGGATGCTGCGCTGGTCTGTTGTGGGAAAGTGAAATCATCAAAGTGAAGCTGTTCATGTACCAGTCCAGCTATGTTTCTACCCTCACCTATGGTAACAATCTGTGGGCAGTGACTACAAAAGAAAGAAAAAGACTGCAGATACAAGCAGCAGAAGGATGTCTGGGATCTTCCTTAGCAATAGAGTGAGGAGCTCAGTCATTCCGGAGGGACTCTGAATGGGGAGCAGATCTGCTACTCCTCCACATCAGCCCATTGAGGTGGTCTTTGTGAGGAGACCCCAGGGCAGACCCAAAACATGCTAGAGACATTATATATCTGACATGGCTTGTGAACTCCTCTGTGACCCCCGGAGGAGCCAGAGGAGGGATGTGAAGGTGTCTTGAATGCAATTCAAGAGTACAGCATAAATTCAATCACTGCTGTTTGTGCATTAGTTATCAAATTTAAAAAAATGAATAATCAGAAACATTACAGCCTCTTCTCTGCATCAACTGTGCAAAAGTTAGCATGGTGCTGTAAAAGCAGCAAGGTCTCTGTAAGTGTGTCCACGATAAAGTCTAAAAGCATGTCACCAATCATCTCACTATCCCTGATCACCAGTCAGTCTGTGAAAGATTGAGTTATCAGTTTGGCAGAGAGCAGCAGGAGTGTCAAACTCCACCACCTTCCCAGCATGCATCACTAGCACCCGGTCACAGTCCATGATGGTGTTGATCCTGACAAAACACACATACATACACACACACAAAAAAAGATTATTTCTTCAAATATCCTCATAAAGATGAAGAATTATTTAAGAGTTTCGTTCTTAAAACTAAAAAAAAAAAAACAGACAGAAGACTTCAAATGTCTGATGTAACAAATCCTGAAACGTGTTCTCGTGCAGGACAGGAACACATGCTGGACTGACAGTCACCTGTGGGCAATAGTGAGAACAGTCTTGTCCCAAAACTTGTCTCTGATGGTCTGCTGCAGCAGTTTGTCTGTCTTATGATCCACACTGGCTGTGGCTTCATCAATACACAGAACCTAAGTGATGGAAAAACAGAAGTGTAAGTGTTGTGTCTCTTCTTTCCTGTAATGCTTCTACATTACGGGAAAAAGACAGGAAGAAGTCAATTCAATTAAAACCAAGCTTAAAATTCACAAAGTTCTGGCCAACACCTTCCTCTGTGTGCAGTCTCTTATGGGCGTTGTTAAGGAGTGTCACATAATGAGAGCAAATCAAACCATGCTAAACACAGGGAACATTATAAGAAAAAGTCTCAGCTGTACAGGTTATAACAGCTGAGCTCCATGAAAGCTCGTAGCTAAATGATTACAGAGAATGATGTTGGTGCTTTGTTTACAGCATCATAGTGTCACTGACATGTACAGACAAAGCTACAAAGTTATGTCCCCTTTTTAATTTAATTTTGCTACACCCTCCCATCCTCGCTGTCAGTCATTCTAAGGTGAATTAACTCTCTCTGATAATGGTGGGAGCTCACCTTGGCCTGTGTCAACAGAGCTCTTGCCAGACACAGCAGCTGTCTCTGTCCTGCAGAGAAGAATCTTCCTCTTTCTCCCACCTCAGCATCAAGGCCACCTGACATTCACAGAAATATACACAAAAGGCAGGAGAGGCAGCGTGACTCTGACAACATACTCATCTCTCGGTCAATAAGATTTTAAGGTCTTTAGTTCAGGCTTTTTTGATAAATGGCGCATAAATTAAGCAAGATAAATAAAAAGATGAGAGAGGAAGAGGAGGAGAGAGAAAACAAAGGTAATGGTGTTATTCTGTAATTATCAAAGTATGTTGGTGCGTCTCTGGAATGCTGAGTGGGTGAATGGGTAATTAGTTAAGTGACCCATTTATTCTGTGGTACAAATAAATCATTAAAATCATTCAGTGTACTGGCTCAACAATCACTTTCTCAGTGGAAAGAAGGTAAGAACCATTTTGTAGCTGAACGAGACAGTCATGTGACCAGACAGGACCGGCAAAAGGTGGAGTGAAAAGACACACCTTTGCATAAACAGCACTGTGCTACTCCTCTCCTCATTGTTTAATCACCAGGTCATTTCAAGCTCACTTTGTAAATAACTCTCACCCATCCTGCTGACCACAGTACTGAGATGGCACTGCTCCAGGACGTCCAGCAGCTGCTGCTCCAGATGTCGCCCACAGGGGTCCAGATTCTCTCTGACTGTCCCACTGAAAAGGAAGGGGTCCTGAGGAATAATGGCTAGCCTGGACCTGCAGAGGGTAACAACAACACACAAGTCAACTTGCCTCACTGATTTTATTATATTACACTGTACAGTATGTTGGTAACTTATAAAAATAAATGATTATCTCTCAAAATGTGCTGATTTGATGTTAGATCACAATTTTCATATAACTCCAAATCCCATGCACAGCTCAATTCAGGTGTACCTGAGCTGAGCTAGTCCCACGGTGCTAATATCCAGCTGATCAAGGAGAATCTGACCCTGGTTGAGCTCCACCATACGAAACAGGGCCAGGAACATTGTCGACTTTCCAGATCCCGTACGACCCACAATGCCTATTTTCTCTCAGGGCGCACCACAAGGCTCACTCCATCCAGGGCATTAGGAAGACCATCCCTGTAGGTCAGAATCACATTCCGGAACTCCAACCAACCATGCTCAGGCCACGTGGGGGGCAGCTGATGTCAGAATCACAGAGGGTAAAATGCAAACAGTGTTATTAAAGATTTGAAACTAGTGACTCAGCCCTGTAAACATTTTAGCAAAGTGTCTACTGAGGCCATAAATCAAGTGAGAAGTAGGGCTGGTTTCTTATAGACTTCTATACAATCAGCCGCCTTTTAAAAAATAAAACAGAGGAATCGCCCCCTGTTGGCCAATAGAAAAAAAGACATGTTTAAGGCACGTTTGCATTGGCTTTATTTCACTTTACAGAAAAAGATGCTACGTCCAGCTTTATTTACAGTCTATCCATGTAAATTGTGTCTGTTTAGGGATGATCCTCTGATGCATACAGCTTTGCTTCCATCTCTAATGTTTGGACCAAAAAACAAGTCGAATTCACTGAAGGAGGCTGTGAGGTATATTCAGGAGCTCTGAAAATGGCTACAGTGTAACCCACTGTTATCATGTTAATATCAGTATCCAGTGCTGTGCCAGCTGACCTTTGTATTCTGATGTTGTGGCTCAGCTCGGCAGTCCAGTGGAATATTCCTCTGTTCGTTCCACGCTCACCAGCTGCATTTCAGTCTGCGTGAAGCTGAATATGAGTCCAGATAGCAGCTGTGTAATGGACAGCGCGTAGGACAGGGACAAACCCACCAGACCTGATAGGAGAACCAGCACACGTGCACATACAGTCTTACTTATTGGCTGCTACGGGCATTATGTAATTAAATATCTTATACCCTGGTGCACAGCCTGCAAATTCTTCTGCTGTCTCACCTGGATCAACAAAATTAAACTGGTGCTGAAAGACCGCTATCACCCCAAGGCCTGTCACCACAGCGACACCAATCAGCTGCAAGCGGATGTCCAGCCACTGCCCAGCAGCGTTGCTAAGAAACAAGCAGCGCTGGTTCTGCTCCAGCCGTCTGGCATTCTCCTCCTCAAACCTGAAAGCGCAGAAAAGAGTCCCTTTGATTTCGCTGATTTAGTCTCTATATCT
>JAMQGT020002362.1:0-12516 GCA_024447675.2 Pterophyllum scalare | reverse complement strand
GTGCTGCATCTACTTCGTTCAGTTAGGTATTGCTAGCAAAGAAAGCGATACAGTGAAACATTAAATTCAAACAGACGTAAGAATACTGATCCCTCAGGCAGCAGTATCACTGGACATTGTTATATAACATACTAAAGCATGTGCAGGAGTCTTGTATTGTTACACTGTGACATGATTCAGCATGCTGATTCACACCGCCTTTAATGTGACTAAAAGAGTGGCACACACCCATGCAGTTCACCACAGAAAATATGTGCAAGCCAAGTTGGTAAGCTTTTTAAAAAAAAGCCATTTCACTGATGTATACATAAAGGTCATCCTCTTTGTCCTTTGTAGCTTTGGAGGAGCTTTACAAAGTTTTTTTTTTTAAAAAAAAAAAAAGCTGTGATGATGTCAGGGTTACACTGGCTTTGCCTTTGAGATGTTTATCATACAGCCTGTGTTAGAAACTGGCAGTGAAGGTCACACAAACTGATGCTGTTAGTAGGGATGCAGTCTGTCTAGGATCCAGTGCCTCTGAAAAAAAATCAATATCTGCTGCTTCTCTCATATTCTTATGAGTTCCACAAATGTATTAAATCGCAATAAAATGATATGATATAGTTTTAAATACTCAAAATGCTCTTCCTAACAGTGTAGTTTTTGATGTTTCTCTCGAAGCTGCTTCATTAACATATTACAAACTAAAACAGGGTCACCTCAGGGGTATATAAAGTACTATAAAAGACTATAAAACGCTTCAAGGGAGTAATGACCTATTACTCTGACATTTGACCTTTTCAGATAGCTGCCTTTGGGTCAAAAGGATGCCATCTTCAATCATACATCATACATTTACAGTGAGATTTGTATGGGAGACCATGAGTTAAATGTTTTTAAATCAAGCCTTTATCCTATTTCTTATAAGTGGGCAAAGGTACACTTTTAAAAAAGTAAGCAATTCTTCTTAACTCTGACTTGATAAACAATTACTTTTAGTTACGAGTCTATAGTAGTTTATGGCACCTCTTGATGACAGATGGGATTATTACACAATCGGATTTCTGCCCCAAAGCGGCTTCCCATTCTTTGAAAAGCCAAACAGGGAAGAAACAGGGCACTTTTTCTGAATTCTGTCCTCTGCGTGAACCTTGCTGCCACAGCCATTATTATGCTCTCGCTTTGGAGGCGTTTTTTGATGATGTGGCACCTGTTAATATGCTGTTACTATTAAAAAATAAATAAATAAAATAACAGAGCAGCCGTCTTCGGTCGGATGTTGAGTTCTACCTCTCTGGAGGAAAGCGTGATGATACACCCTATTAAATATCCGTCCACTGGACAGAGGCCCGCATCGGCAATGCGGGTTTCAGAGCTATGAGAGTGACCTCAGCCTGCCCACAGACGCGCGCGCGCCCGCGCGCATGAGCGTTCAGCGGCATCCCTGACCAAAATATTGAGTTTCTGGACCATGTGGCGCTTAACAGGGAGTGTTTGTGACCTCTGAGAGTCTACAGCCTGCTTGAAAGTATTGAATAACCGCGGCATAAAGGATTTAGGTTGATAAGACATCATATTATTGTTGTAGAATTTCATAACAACGTTATAGAACATGCCTACTGAGACATATGTTATATACACTGTTATTACATTAAATTACCGAATAATATAAAGCATTGTTAAAGTAATAACCCACAGGCCTGCAGGGTGTTTGTATATATACTATATATATATATATATATATATATATATATATATATATATATATATATATATATATATATATATACTCTGTGAGTGGAGTTTGAAATTAGCCTATTATTATAAGGCAGCAGTGCGCAAATTCCACTTTTACTGGAGTTATTTATGCATACTGGCACATTATTTTAAACATTTAATGAGCATTTGTCCGGGGCATCAGTATGCTATTGCAGGGAGTGGCACGCCAGGCTACGTATTCGCATTTACCTCCACCTCCACGTACCCTATACGGCCACACGTGAAAGACAACAATGAAGCCGTCTGAATGCGCATCTGAAAGTGTGCCCAGGCGGCAGATAAAACACACAATAATTTCTATTACGTAAAGGGTATCTTACCTCTCTGCACGGCGCCTTCTCCTTGCAGCGTAGAATCGACAACTGGCTCCTCCCCTTGAGGACCAAACAGTAGCATAGAAATCTGCCCCCCGTCTCCTCCTCTTCACTGTTGCACACAAACCGTGTCTGCCCGACAGCGCTGCAGAGAGGGGGTGGGTATGGTGGTCGAGACCGGTCCGATGGAGAGGCAAGCAGAGGAAAGGAGATCCGCAGTGAGGAGAGGCTTCCCTCTTGCAGCAGCTGCCTAATGGCTTTTCTGTGCGGCGGCCTAAGGGGACGCACACTGCAGAGACGCGAGCCAATGAGATGACGCAGAATCCCAGGATCTCCTATTCATAAATGCCCAGTCCCATAAAAACACAGCCATTCTCACATTTTTCAAACATAGTGCCAAAGCTGCCCACACGCAGGACTCCTTTTTCTTTTTTTTACATTTTGTCCCAGTAAACCTGCCACATAGGTTGTGTGGTTTTTGTCATTTCTATTGACATGTGACAGGTTGCTGTTGTATCCACTGATTGATTGTTTCTATTTTTAACTGTCAGAGAACCCACACTATCCTTTTGCTCTATGGGATTTCTTGCAGCCCACTCTGATTGGGGTTAGTAGACAAGAAATCTTAATCCAAGGTTGATGGGGAAGTACAAAGATATCCAGTGGAGTTTTACAGGAGGATGATCTCTGTATTTTTCAGATAGCCTAGATTTAAGTCCTAGTTAAGTCTATAGGCCTTTGATCAACCTTCCTAAAAAGCTGAGAGGATGATTGGCCTACTTTTTATTGTACTTTGCATCGTACTTTGCATTGCTTTTATTCGTAACAATGTATTTTTGTGTCTTTGCACAGAAAAAAAACACAGAATTGCACAGATTCCAGCCTCCTCAGACATGTTACATATAAAGAAAGAAAGAAAGAAAGAAAGAAAGAAAGAAAGAAAGAAAGAAAGATCTAGATAATAATCTAACATGGAAACAACATGGAAAATAAGGGAAACAGTGCAGCAGCCCGATTTTATTCCCTCTATGCTGTACTATATAATATAAAACTATATAATATTCAAGGATTCAAAATCTTTGTCATTCTTTTCATGTAAAACATGACAGAAACAAAATTCAGATTCTGAGGTCCCTCCAGTGCAAGTTGCAAAATAAACTATGCATGGATGTGTGTCCCCGATTATGCTGGAGGCCCTGCGCCTGCATCTGTTGACACAGATGTCTTAAACAGTTGTGAAGGTGCTGTCGGTGATCTGTGCAGACTTGACCACCCTCTGCAGAGCCTTCCTGTCAACAGCAGAACAGCTCCCATACCACATGGTGATGCAAAGATTGTTGTACTTGCACCAGGTCTCCAGGCGTTCCACCTCCAATCTCTACTCTGTCGTGTCGTCCGCAAACTTAATGATGTGGGTTCTTGGGAATGTGGATGAACAGTCATAAGTAAGCTGTGTGTACAGCAGAGGGCTGAGGACACATTCCTGAAGGGAGCCAGTGTTGAGGGTGATGAGGGAAGAGGTGATGTCGTGGACTTGGACCGTCTGCTTCTTGTTTGTTAAAAAGTCCAGGACCCAATTGCATAGTGAGGAGCTCAGGCCAAGCATGTCCAGCTAATGAACAAATGTCTGTGGAATGATTGTGTTAAAGGTGATACTAAAGTCCAGGAAGAGCAGCCTGAGACAGAAGTCCCTGCTCGTTTGGTGATGAGGTGAGACGGATGGCGTAGAGTTGTTAGATGCCTCAAAGTGAGCATAAAAGGTGTTAAGAGCATCAGGTAGAGATGGGTCCCTGGAATATACAGTATCTTTCCTACCATAGCCTGTGATGCTCCCAATACCCACCCACATTCTCCAGGAATTGTTGAAGTGATCCTGAATCTTTAGAGCATGTGTAGCTTTAACTCTCTTGATTCCAGCATCTAGAGTTCTCCTTGCAGTTCTTAATGTGTCTGCATCACCTGACCTGAATGCAGAATCCTGTGCTCTCAGAAGGCGTCTAACCTTTGCATTCATCCAGGGCTTCTGGTTGGGGTAAACGGTGAATGTTCTGGTGGAGGTGACATTATCGACACACTTACTGATGTAGTTGGTGACAGCTGACGCATACTCCTGAATGAGTATGCATCACTTCCTTTTGTTGCAGTGTGTCTGAAGATGGGCCACTCAGTGCATGCAAAACAGTCCTGGAGCACAGAGGGAGCATCAGTGGGCCACACAGTGACTGTCCTTTGTGTTGTTGTTCTTGGTTACAGCTTTAATGTAAATTTTAAAAAGCATTACTTTTCATGGGTTATCTTCTTTTTATTTGTCATATTACTATTCATGCCTAGCATGATGGTCATAATATGGTCCTCACCGCTACTATACGCACAAAAACTACAACTACACTGAGGTACAGCAGGCGGAAATTATTTTCGGAAACGGAAACATCTAAGGACGAGAGATGCAACCTTTACAATGGAGTGTGGAGTCAAGATTCATCCCGCAAGGAACAATAAAACATCCGGCATGCGTCCGGGGTTTTCACAATAAAAGCAGAGGGCTTAAAGCTCTTTTTACTTTAAGTAGCAAGCACTGCAGTTTAGTATTTAATAAAAATACCAGTAAATACCAGTAAAATCAAAACTCTGATATTAATAAAATTTAAAATGGCTGCTAACTTAAGTTTTTGTCTATTTGATTTACTCTGGAGATACTTAAGGTACCACTGGCATTTGGGTGGTAAAAGGTATTTATTTTCTTTTTTAAAAAAATCTGAAACAAAACACAATTACCAGAAGGAAAAACAAACAAACAAACAAAACTTAGGAGTGCTAAAATGGGAGAAACTCTATTAAACAGGAAAAGTTAAATCAACTTTTTTGGTAACACTGTTGTCTCTGAAACTACAGACATTTTTGTGTGTGAAAAAAAAATCTAAAGCAGACTGTGCAGTCCCATTTATTACATTACTGATGACAAACAAACTTTAACACAGACTGATCTGCAAAGACCATGAAACAAGTAAATAATGTGATTTTTTTTTCTTGGACAAACTGCTTAAAGGTGTGACACTTTTGAAAAGCAGAAAACAAGGATACCAAGGATGGCAAGCTGATCTCTTCAATCAGCTGTTGCACTCCAGCTCAAATCTTCCCAGTGCACTTTTACAGACTGCTAGAAATTACAGCAAATACCTGAGCCTTTTATTTCTATAGTGAGAGAATCCTGTGTCTCTTCTGGGGTTAAAATGCTCCCATATTTAGGTTACTGATTAGTTTCACAAGTATGAAAACTAGGTGAATTATATGCAACCTGACCTTTTCTCAGGCCAGTTATACACCTACGGGACATTTTAGACATACCAGTTCAAAAGGACTCTCCACCTCGATCATCAAAACAACATACTGCATGAGGAATATCCTGGGATATCCTCAGCAAAAGTTCTGCAGACCTACTGAATTAAGGCCCACTTGTACTGAAGCTTTTCATGTGACACATGACAGCACAACACTTTATTAAAAAGCCTTACTTATACGTATGTTTGCCTATGATTCTTTATATTATATTTTATAGCTTGGTTTGTTTTTGGACTATTTGAACATAGTATTTAAAAAAGAGTTTTTGCATCAACAAAGCAAGCGATTAGAAAACATGGCATACCTCAGCATGGTGTGCAGTGGGGTCCTTAAGAAATTTGAGGAAACTGAAAAAGTGGAGGACAAAAGAGTGGCTGGCCTAAAAAAATATCTGCAGCAGATGGACTGTAACTATAAGTCATATTCTTAAGAAATCCCTGACACAGGACCTGAGAGATGTATCTGGACCAGTTGAACAGTTGAATCAGTTGATCCATCTACTGTTCACTGAAGCCTCATCAGAAATGGTCTCAGTGGAAGGGTGGCTGTTAAGAAGCCATTCTTAAGGAAGGGAAACATGGAGAAAAGGCTGACATATGCCAAATCACACAGTACTCAACTGAAAATCAGTGGTAACAGAGCTTATGGAGTGATGAATCCAAAATCCAAATTTTTCAATCAAATCATCTATTTTGATCCACCATCTGGAAAGCATCCGATTGGCAACGGATTCATTTTTTTTTTTTAGTAGGACAATGATTGCAAATATGCCAATGCAGTGAAAGCATCTCTGGATAGACAAACACACAATGGAGCACTATTAGTCATGGATTGGCCAACCCAGAGCCAGTGTGGGATCATCCATGTATACTTACACATGTTTAAATAAATCCCTGCATCTTTTTCCTATTTTCCCAGCAAAATAAAAATTAAACTGTAAGAATGTAAAGTAGCACCCAAAGGGAATATTTAATATGCTGTAGGGAATTCAAGTTTTACCATTAAACAGAGATGCCGCTTTTATTCTGAAGGACATTTGGCGGAAGTGTCTTTGTTGTTGCTACCGCTGAATCACAGGCGAATCAGAAAATCAATTAAGTTATGAAAAATACCATTAATTGCCTTTCTTTGTCACCGCAGCTCATGAAGAAATGGCGGATCTCCAGACGTTGGGCATTTAAGGAAAAACACTTAACACCTAATGGCATTCTAACCGACGGTAAAAACCATCTCAGTCGACAGGAATATTTACGTTTTTTAGGTAAGTTAGCTTGAAAGCTAACTAGTGAAGTTGACATTAGCTGCCCAGCTAATTTAGCTGAACGTTAACAGGCTTAGCTCCCGGCTAATACTAAGTAAAGATGGCACTTGTCAATCATACTACGTGCGGATGAGGACATGCTTTGATTAGCCACTCGTAAGATTGTGCGCCGCCAGGTTTCTCAAATATTACTGTCGTTTCTTGTTGTATATTGACATTTACCAGCTGCATGCAATACAAGGGCATGTTTGGACTTAATTTGTTACTTGACTGGATGGATTCGGATTTCAGCACTAGAGCTAATGGGTTAGCCATTTTGTTTAAGTAGCCTAATGGTTTTATTTACAGTTTAAATGCACCTAGATACACACGTGTTCAGACAGTGTTAGTTATCCTTATGAGAGATTGTTAATGCCACTATGACTGAATAAACTGCTAGTTTAGGTTACGTTAATAACAATGCAATACTCCCCAGCTGGTGTTATTAAGACACATTAAAACACTGCAGTAAGATAGTACTTCAGTCACGGGTTCACATCATGTAGTAAGTTGTAAAGGGCATTTAAACCTTTACTCATAAATCGAGCAAACTGCTTAAAAAAAAAAAAAAGTAAGACGAGCCACCAAGGCCAATACTGTGTTTTATAATTGTAATTAAAGCAGTTAAATTTAAGTTTGGATAATCTAACTGACAAATGTAAATTATATTCTACTGATGGTCTATATAGGTTTGCAAGTGTTTTAGATTATATCACTATTAATGTTGTTTGGTAAAGTTGTATTTGCATTAATAGAAATACTGAGAAACATCTTCCAAACAGATAAGAATGAGCTGATGGTTGTGGAAGTCTGCAAGAGGACATTGCAAACAGGAGAGAGGCTGACTGGAAGATGCCAAGAAAAAAACAACAGAATCCACAGCCAGTCAAGTGTAGGTATTCAAAGATATTTTTAATGTGGAAAACTTGTTATAGACCTGAGCCACACGCCTAGAGTTATTTGTCACTCTGTACTGACTGTAACCTGAGTGTTCCTCTGCTCGCATGAGGGCTTTTTAAGCACTTGAAATGTTTTATGCAAACTATACTGACACACTGCTGAAACAAATCCGATGTCAGTATTAGTGTAAACGTGGAAGTCGCTTCTTTGTCTTTGTAAAATCAGACATTTAGAGGTATTTAATGGCAGTAAATTTGACTTTTCTTAGATGTGTCTTATTCTGACTAGTATCCAAATTAGCGTCAAATAAATTGATATATTAATAGTTGGGTGCATCATGAAGAGTTTAAAACTGTAGCACTTGATGCAGCCAACATTAACCACTTTCTTAATCTCATGAGTAGTTACTCTAATTGATGTTGCAGGTTAATTTTGTTATGCATTGAACTGATGTGGTAAGTTTATAGACAGTCTAAACTTGTCCCAGCTTGTCCTACGTAGTTGCCCTGTTACAATTATACACAGGGCTGTTCAATTATGGCAAAACTAATAATCACAGTCACTTGGGATAATAATGAAATTATTTAACATAATTACAGAATTTGGGAAAAATAGCAACAAATATTTAAGCTTAAACAAAAGTTCTTTTTTTTTTTTAATGAAGTGGATTTCTCAGTAAACTGAATATAAATAAATGTGAACTGAATTAAGTCTGATAGCTTGGTGGAGAGTGAATTTGGGAAAAGTATCAGCAAAATGATAATTGTATCTTGAAAGTGCTAATTTGATATCTGGTGGAAGTCAAAATTGTAATTGAAATTAAAATGTGATTAATTGCACAGTCCTCATTACATAGCCATTGTTTTTTGCTTTCATGTGGCTTTTTTCCCACTGGCCAGTATTTCCATTTACTTGACCAGAACATCATAACAAAATGTTTAATTAGTCATCTGTTCATTTAAGATGTAAAAGTAGAACCATACCACACAAGTAGAATCATTTATTGTTTTAGTGTCAAATGCTAAATTGACCAGTAGATGGTAGCAAGATTCTGGTACTAGAAGAGTTACCAAAATGGGCTGTTGAGCATTATGCCCTTCAATTTCCCTGCGTGTAATTAAAAAAAAAAAAAGAAAAGAAAGAAAGAAAGTAAGTGACAGCTGTGCCATAGTTGTTTGGATTCCATCAAGTTTGAAAGAACAAGTTAAAATTTCACAGATCATTGCTTGTAACTGTGGTAAAAGACCTCCATCTGTTTGCTTGCAGATATTTTTTTGTTGTAGGGCAGGATCATTCAAATTTTCTTCTTTTTTGCTTTTATAGCCATAGTTAAATAGATATTGTATCATGCTTTCATAAATCCTCAAAACTAACATCCCCACAACAAAATATGTAAATTAGTATTTACTAAAAGGGGGAAATGTCACTCCATGGGTGATTTAAGGCAGCGTTCTTACATAAACCTTTTTCAGCTAAGCTCGTGTTCATAATAAGTCCTTTGTGTTTAGACATCAAGATTGTAATGGCATGTGTACATGAAAAATGTAGATATCTCAGCTTTACTATGTAACTAGCTCAAAAAAAAAATTAAAGGAACACTTTGAAAACACATCAGATCTCATTGGGATATCTATCCTGATATGAACTTGGTAATGTGTTAGGAATGAAAGGATGCCACATTGTTTGATGGAAATTAAAATGATCAACCTACAGAGGGCTGAATTCAAAGACACTCTGAAAATCAAAGTGAAAAATGATGCGGCAGACTAGTCTAGTTTGCTGAAATTTCATTGCACCCACACTGTATGTATGCCTGACAACATCGGGCCAAGCTCCTAATGAGATGATGGGTGGTGTTCTGGGGGATCTCATCCCAAATCTGGACCAGTTCAGTTTTATTTATATAGCACCAAATCACAACAAACAGTTGCCTCAACCAAAACGACTCCCTATGAGCAAACACTTGGCGACACTGGGAAGGAAAAACTCCCCTTTAGCAGGAAGGAACTTCCTGCAGGACCAGGCTCAGGGAGGGGCAGTCATCTGCCACAACCGGTTTGAGCTGAGAGTAGTGAGACAAGACAAAAAACACACTGGCCTCTTTTCCACCGACGGGGTTCTTGAGCCGGTGCCAGCATTTGAACCATTCGGCGCTTTTTCCACCGCAAAAGCACTCAGTGCTCATCCCAAAAACTGGTTCAACTCCGGCCCCGCAAGCTAGCTGGGCTCAAATCAAAAACGTGTGATGAAAGCAGCAGAAGGGCGTGACTGCCATCTCAGCGTAAAGTTGTCTACCACTGTTTCACTGCATGGTGTGCATTACATGAGAAAAGCGATGCGGTTTTCACAGCGGTGTATTAGATTGGGCTGTAAGGTTGAACTTGCTTTTTTGTATCAGTTCATATCGCAGATAAAAGGACACAAACTGTCTATGTTTACCTCTGTGCTGCACACAGATGCTGCAGTAGTTTGTTTGGACCGTAAAATGAGTTTGCAGCACAAGAATGGGGAGCGTGCTCTCACACGTTTGTGCCCTTCAGCTTCCGTGTCCAGACGAGGACCTGCCCACACTTGGCACCGGCACCTCGGCGGTGGAAAAATAGCAACAGTGAAAGAGAGCCAGAGATTAATAATAACTAATGATTTAATGCAGAGGTGCGTATACGCAGAGTAAAAAGAGGTGAATGAAAAGAAATATTCAGTGCATCATGGGAACCCACCCAGCAGCCTAGGCCTATAGCAGCATAACTTAAGGGCTGGTTCAGGGTCACCTGTTCGGGAATCCAATTTGGGAACTGGTTCCACAGAAGAGAGTCCTGAAAGCTGAAGGCTCTGCCTCCCATCCACTCTTAAGTATCCTAGGAACCACAAGTAAGCCAGCAGTCTGAGAGCCAAGCTCTCTATTGGGGTGATATCGTACTATAAGATCTTTAAGACAAGATGGGGCCTATTCAAGACCTTGTATGAGGGGCAGGGCATCACTGAGCTCCTGGACAGTCTGAGGTGCAACCTGGCGGCGTTGGATGGACAGAAACATAATGTCCCAGAGGTGTTTTATTGGATTTAGGTCAGCTTGGGGGCCAGTCAGTGGTATCTGTCCCTTCATCCTTCAGGAACTGCCTGCATACTATTGTAACAGGAGGAACCCAGAACCCACTGACAACTCGCTAACCCACCACCAAACCGGTCATGCTGAATAATGTTACAGGCAGCATAACTTTCTCCACAGCTTCTCCAGACACTTTCACACCTGTCACATGTGCTCAGGGTGAACCTGATCTCATCTGTGAAAAGCACAGGGTGCCAGTGGTGGACCTTCCAATTCTGGTATTCTATTCAGGTCACCCTCATGAGGTTTGTTTCTGATTATTTGGTCAGAGACGTTCACACCAGTGACCTGCTGGAGGTCATTCTGTAGGGCTCTGGCAGTGCTCATCTTGCACCTCATTGCACAAAGGAGCAGATACTGGTCCTGCTGATGGGTTAAGGACCTTCTGTGGCCCTGTCCAGCTCTCCTAGAGTAACTGCTCTTGCTCTTCCATGCTCTTGAGACTGTGCTGGGAGACGCAGCAAACTTTGTTGCAATGGCACGCATTGATTTGCCATCCTGGAGGAGTTGGACTACCTCTGCAACCTCTGTAGGGTCCAGGTATTGCCTCATGCTACCAGTAGTTACACTGACCCTAGCCAAATACAGAACTATTGAAAAAACAGAAAAGATGAGGAGGGAAAAATGTGTGTCTGTAAAACCATTCCTGTTTTGGGGGTTGTCTCATTGTTGCCCCTCTAGTGCACCTGTTGTTAATTTCATTAACACCAAAGCAGCTGAAACTGATTAACACCCCCCTCTGCTACCTAACTGACCAGATCAGTATCCCAGAAGTTTAATTGACTTGATGCTGTACTCTGATTCAAAAGTGTTCCATTATTTTTTTTGAGCATCATAAGTGTGTATATATTTTCTAAGGAAGTGATACTAGTGATTAAATGCTTGATTCTCTGTGACTGCAGTGGATTCTGAAGATGATGTAGCCATTGAAGCTCCAGAAAACCTCCCCTTAGACACAGACTTCCTTCTAGGACAAGACCTTGAGTTTGATGATCCTGATCAGGACAGCAAGATTCTAGGCCTGGAAAAGTTCTCAGGTTTGTAATCAATTTTTTTAGGAGTAAATATAAAACTTATAATCCTTACTACTGTATTCTTATTTGATTTGTAATATCCCATGGTTTCTGTGGTTGGTAATTACAAGCAAATACAACACAAGCATAGCCGGTGTATCTGCATACTCATGTTTTAATAAAGAAGTCAAAATAACACTAACCACAGTCTTATTTATGTTGCGCAGGAACTGAGAAAGTGCAGCTTGTATCGTGTTACCCTTTATTTCAGAAATCACTGAGGCTTGAGGTTCCATGTGCGCCTTTTTCTTAGTGTTGAGCATCTGTGTGTTTTAAATGGAAGGAAAAACCTTTGTTGACAGGAGGAGGCATCGTCTGGGTTTGTTTGTTTTTTTAAAGTTATTTCAACATCAAACAAACCACATTTCTTGTGATTAATTTGCAATAAATGCTACAATGTGTTTAACACAAAGGTTTAATGCAGCACTGGAAGAATGAACATGAAACAGTGAACATTTTCTCAGTTAAAATTCAAACATTGGTGAACAAAAATAATGTTCAGCACATTTAAATTTTGTATGGTGCCTCATTAAAATAAATACAAAATAGCTAAAATGTCAAATATAAGTTAAGTACAGAATGGAATTTTTTAAAGGTTAGCAGCAGAAAAGTGCAGAACAGAAAGACCACTGAAAATGGGAACTTCTCTCTCTCTCTCTCTCTCTCTCTCTCTCTCTCTCTCATATATATATATATATATATATATATATATATATATATATA
>JAMQGT020002361.1:0-78373 GCA_024447675.2 Pterophyllum scalare | reverse complement strand
TATGCCTCTACAATTCTTCTTAGATCTTGATTAAGTTCCTTGAACTTTCCCATTGTTCTGAGTATTGGTCAATCCAGTGAGTGCTGTCAAACAATTTCATTCTATGCTGGTGAACCAAGCTCATATGTATAATTTTGACCCTGTGTGAACATTGTGCACCCACTTCTTGTTTTTAAAAGTCATGAAAGGTGTCTGCTGTACAATCAATTATACCCTGGAGATAGAACAGTTCAAAGAAATAATTAAAAGCCCAAAATTACCATGACTCATCATTGTAACAAGGTTGGCTGCTGTACTGTCACTTAAAATCCTATATAAAGGAAGAATGGGTAACTATTTAACTTCCAAAGGTAAAGCATGTGGTCCCCATGGTCCTCAAAGACTTTACAGAATGTTCTTAAAAGAGAAAGTAATGCTGTGTGAAACATGTCTTTGTCCCAACATTGTAGAAAATATTTTGACAATCATCAAATTCATGACAGTAGCATAAAAATAAAAAGCTTCAACACTCTGACATTTTCTTGCATTTTGCCTTTATTTATATTTTACCCAACCTCCCAACTATTTGGGAAATGAGGCTATAGCATGAACATAAGCTCAAATTTTTGAAAAAAGTAAGGAGCCTTGGCCACCTGATGTCCCACTCACTGAAGCGCTTCCATGGTTTATAGAAGTGATGGACAGCTGAGTTCAGGGTCAGGTCTGAAGGTCCTAATCACAGTTCCTGTTCTGTGTTCCACATTCACACAATTCACAGCCTCAGCCTTTACACATCATCCATCTTTCTCATCCCCTGCTTTATTCGTTCCCCCACCTCCTCGTCACTGAGAAGAGCACGAGGATGCAACTTTACCACAAAGATAAATGGAAACTGCATCATCCATCTATACAGAAGAGTCAAAGAACATGTCAGCTTTAGGAATTATTTCATGCAGCACTGACACACCTTTCTCATCAGCTGGAGCCACAGCATAGAGCTGCATCAGCCCCTGAAATGAAATGTCATTATTACTTCCTCCCTTAGAAAAAGATCAAAACATGTTCAAGAATCATAATCAACTTTGTCTGTAATTAATTCTGCAGAGTCCACTGCAACATGCTTTTCTAATCAACATTAATTTGACCACTGGGATAAATTCAACACCTGATTTTCTGACTCACTTTCCAGTGTTCACATGTTTGTGTTCAATTCTCAGTGTAATATTCAGGATGAGTAAAATTTTATTCAGCCAAATGCTGTGTAGCAGTGGGAAACAATCACTATGTGTCACTGACCTTCAGTCACCGGCCACCAGTCACTGCTCACACAAATATCTAATTAGTCACTCACATCAAAGCAAGTCGATGTATTTAGCCATCCAGACTATCAAAATGACCTCCTGAAGTTCAAACCAAGCATCAGAATTAGGAAGTTGGTGGCTTGGCACTAGATGGGGTGATCTGAGTATTTTCAGAAACTGCTGATCTATCCTGGGATCTACCCACACATCTACCCACACAATCATCTGACAGAATTTACAGAAAATGAAAAAGTCACTGGACATCTTCTCTCAACAGTCTTCCTGGGTGAAAACACCTTGTTGATGTCAGACATCAGAGGAGAAAGGCCAGACTGCTTCAACAGTAACTCAAATAACCACTCAACCAAAGTATGCAGAAGAGCATCTTTGAGCACACAACCTTGAAGCAGATTGGCTACAGCAGCAGAAGACCACACCAGATGCCCCAACGGTCAGCTAAGAAATGGAAATTGAATACACAGGCTCACCAAAATTGGACAACAGTGGAAAAGCATTGAATGGTCTGATGAGTCTCTGATTTGTGCTGCAACAGTCAGATGGTAGGGCCCAAATTGGCACAAACAACATGAAACCATGGATCCATCCTGCCTTGCATTGAAAGTTCACAGTAGTGGTGGTGTAATGGTGTTGGGGATATTTTCTTGGCACATCTTTGGGCCCCTGAGTATCAACTGAGCAGACAACACCACAGCCTACCTGAGCATTGCTGCTGACTATGTCCTTCACTTTATGACCACAGTGTACCCACTTCTTCCTGATTGTTGCTTCCAGCAGGATAACGTGCCATGTCACAAAGCTCAAATCATCTCAAACTGTTTTTTAATATGGCAGTGAGTTCACTGTACTCAAATGGCCTCCACAGTCACCAGATTTCAATCCAATAGAGGACTTTTAGGATGCTGGTGGAGCAGGAGATTAAGATCATGGTTGTGCAGCTGACAAATGTGCAGCAACTGTGTGATGCTGTCATGTCAATATGACCGAAATCTCTGTAGTAATGTTTACAGCACATTGTTTAATCTATACCATGAAGAATTAAGACAGTTCCTGAAGGCAAAAGGCGGTTCAACCATGGTGCTAGCAAGGTGTAATCCTAATAAAGTGTCCGTGTAAAGGTATTTTGCCCATTTGGCTCAGTTATTTTCAGTTCCAGGTTAGTATTATTAGTGCAGCTTAATCCTGCTGCTTCATCAAATTACATCTCAATGGTCTTAATGATGTATAAATCCCAGTCAGAGACACCACTCGTTCCAGATACTGTAGTAGTTTTTATAAATCTGGGATTGAGATATTCGCTTCTTCACTGCTGAAATGCCATTCTCTGTTTTGAAGGCATAGTGAAGTGATAAATAAATGGAATCAGCAGAGTCAGAGCCTGGAAGTCTTAGCCTTTTAACCATCCTAGGATGGCAGGTTCGATCAGTAAATCAGCTGTCTTTGGTCCAGCCCAAAATAAGAAACGTCATCTGTCATCTGATGACCTGATATTTTTAATTTAGGCCGTCAGCATTTTCACACGTCAAGAGAAACGTCTCATTTGCATTAAATAGTACCTCTTTATTTTTCTTAACTGTGGATTAAAAAAAAAAAAAAAAACAGACCAAAAGTGAGTATTGCTCCAACATCATAATAATAATCTCACTATCTTTCACTTGGGGTGCAATTCATCCACAGGTGATTAACTATGTGTCAGCATCAGGTCGATTAGAATCGTCACCTGTAATTAACAACAACTTTAAAATGAAGCTCACCAAAGGCAGTGGCAGGGTCTGACATTGAACTGATGTTGTGTAACTTGATTTTGTCAGTGGGTGCAAACTGCTCTGTTGAAAGACAGAGACATGAATCAGCAGTAGCGGCTGCCAAAATGACTGACAAAGTCACTCACTAACACAGCCACAGCAGCTGAAGGTTGGCACTTATGTCACACCAGATAAATGTGTGAGTGTGAATAGCCATAGAGAGAGGAGGCTCAATCAGAGTGCTGGCTGTAACTCAGTTTTATAGTTCGTTTAGACCAAAGAGGTGCCCAAAATATGCACAAGTCTTTATTTGCTCTCGGTGATGTGATGATCCTGAGCAACAAGTTGCTGATGGGGCTTCTCATTCAAAGTGGAAAGCAGTTTAATGTGGCCTTTTAAAAAGCAAAATTAGTTGTAGTGTGTGCTGCTCTCTGATTACCTGCTTAAAATTCATTGCGGACTGGTGTGCACATTTAAAATACTGAAGAACTAAAGAAAAAAAAGAAACAAAAGATCTGCAGCTTCCATGTGTTTTCAGAGCAAAGTCAACATACGTGCAGCAGTGCTCACCCATTTCACTAAAAATACACACTGCAGCTCAGCAGTGGTGATGTATAGTCATACATCGGAGCAGTTTCTGACAGTTTCATGATTAGCAGGGTCATCATCTCAGGCACACACTCAGGCACACACTCTCTTGACCAACACGTCTTTGTCTTTCTCATCCCTCTTACATACATTTACCTACATTACTTGCATTTTTGCATTCCTCGATTTTTATTTCATAATTTCTTTCAAGATCATTTCGTGCACCGGGTGAATGAGCACTGTTAAACTACAACAAAAGGCATTGGTTAAATGAAAAATGAGAAGACCTTTGTTGAAAGAGATGGTCGTAATGATCCAGCGTTATTTTCCTGCCGTCCTCTTGTCAGCTCGAGTTGTGAGAAGCATGCATCAGGCTACAAGATGTGGATGTTCTCTGTTCCCATTACAGTGAATCAGCAGTGTATGAAATAATCCCATCTGCCGCACTGCCTGCTCATTTTTATTGTTCCATACACTTTTCTCCCCCTGTAATGTGGACTCATTTTGGTATGTATTGATTCTGTATTAAACTGGGGAAATGTTGGTTTGCAGAGAAAGCAGGATGTGTAAGACAGGCTGAGTTTAAGTATCACTTTGACAAGAAAACAAATCTGAAAAAGAACTTGTTAAGATGATTTGATTCACACAAGTGTGCCTGGATGATCCCCTGACTCATCAGTTAATCATCACTGTAACACAGCCACACCGCTCATCATTTAATTAGAAGCACTAGACAGTCAGTCGACAGGAGATGGGTGGTAATCTTCTTTAGTGTACTCGTATTATTGTTGTGTAATTGGAAAGAAATTTATGTCATAGTTTCTAAATGAGCATTTATGTAACATTTTAAACAAATAGTCTTAGATTTTAGTTACTCCCACTGTTTGAAGATCCACCACTAATTTTTTGCCTTTGGATAAAAATATCAGAAATGAATCTAAATTAGCTCTTTGACTGATACCATTGGCTTCACGAATGTCTGACTGCTTCCCCGAGGGCACATTATCATTCCTCAAAGTAATTAGTGGCTCTACACTGAAAGAGTATGGAGTGACTAATTACCCAAATTATCTCACTGGCTCATTAGCTTCTGATGGCTCTTGACACTGCTGAGGCACTTTTCAAACAATGCTAGAAATTATACTGTCAGAATGTCACTCATGCTGTGAAATAATAGCTGTGCAGCTAATCAGATGCGGAAAATTAAATCAAGGCTGATGCATTACGTACGGTGTCTTATTACTCTCATTAAAAAAGCGAAAAAGCCTTCCAGAGTTATATTAGTCTGTGTAATTGTTTGCAGAAATCCCACACAAACGAACGCACCTTTGTTTTCAGAGATGTCCTCATGCATTTAGAGGCATTAGCTGGTCTAAGTCAGTGAATGGGTGGGTAAACTGATTTAGTTCACTGTCACTGTCCATCATAGTTAATGATAACCCAGAACAACCTTTGCATTGCGTGCCTTTGCATTTGAATGGTGAAGGGTTGTTGCATCTGTAAAGAAGGCCAGACAGCACTCCAGCCAGATTCTAAGCTCCCACTCAAGGTGCTCAGGAACTTTTACACCTGCACCATCGAGAGCATCTTGCGTGGGAGCGTCACCACCTGGATGGAAAACTGAACCAAACAGGACTTCACGGCCCTTAAAAGGGTGGTTTGTTCAGCTGAACAGACCATCAGAACCACCCTCCCCGACCCCGCAGGATATTTACACCAATCAGTGCAGGTTAAGAGTTATCCTATCTTAGCTTATCTAAATTTTTATTGGGTGAAAGTGGCAAGCCAAGATGTTGGCCTTACACCTGATTGGGAGCTTTCTCTGCAGGCTGTTGTTATTAGAGTACAGTTATGCAAATGAGTATTTCAACACAAATTGCTTACATCCATCCTTCCAGACAAGAGGAAACTATCAACTGTCACTGGGAAAAATGCAGACAAGCTTACTAAGAACATGTGGTTCCCTACAGCAGCTCAAACTAAGACACCCGAACTCCTAGCAGATATTCTTGATACTCAAAATGTAAAACCCCACTCATTATGACCACATCACCCTTTGTGCTCCTGCCACACGTAAGCCTAAATTTGTACAGAGCTGTGAATGTGAAATGGGAATGAGCCTGACATTTACTGAATAATTTCCCAAGGACCTCTTTCCCATTACATGAGTTTTAGTGCTATTCTCTTATTAATTAATGTATAATCTTTGTTTCACTAAAGAAAGCATTGCTGTGAGGACTTACTCCCTGCATACGATCATATCTATTGATTTTTGTGTGTTCCAAAGCCCTTCAGTCATATATTACAAAATATAGCAGGATACAGTGAATGATGTGACATTTTTTGAGTTTATTATAGCTCCCTAAAGGAAGACTTTATTACATACTTACTTTGCATCACTCGTAACACGAAACTTGAGAGGATATTTTAGCCGCTGAAAGGCTCCAACAATATGTAGCATGAACAAATCTCAGTAGTTGTTTCTGTTCCGTTTCAACCTTGTGGATTTTAAAATGCAACAAACAAGATGCTTAACATATACAGAGACACCAACATTTAACTTTTCATAGAATCAAGTTGACCCCCAGACTTCATCATTCTTTGAAGTCAGTTTCTTGGCATCATCTTCCTCTGTGACTTTCTGCTGCTTGGGGTGGCTCCCATCATTTGTTTATGTAAGCTCCATCAGTTTCGTGAGATAAGTTCCCTAAAAACTAAGGGTCTCTCCAAAGAAATTCCATGAATACTAATGCTCCACTCTCTCACTTCTTAAGCCACCACTATTGGCCTTTCTGGAATATTCCTTGCCTTTGATAGGATTAGAGTTGTGTGTTTAGCAGGATAAAACGAATGGAGCACATAAAGTGCAAAGGCTGCATTTATGGGCCAGCCTTCACCAGAAATTAAAAAGGCGGAAATATCATTTGGGGCCAGAGGAGTGGCTAAAGATCAATTTTAGCACATCCCCTGATAATATAAATGACAGTGACTGAAATTACATAAATCAGTCATGGAGAATGAGTTTGTTATGGAGGCAAAATGAATGACGGGGGGGGGGTCATGCCACTTAGGCTACTAACGTAACTAGATAAGATAAAAAGCCATTTCATCAAGATATGATAGAATACATGAATTTATACAGTATGTTCTCAGGTTAGCATTTTTAATAGGAAGGAGGGCATATGGAGATGTATATTTAAAGATGCTATGCTATGCAGTTTCTTTCCCCTGCCTCCATTGGGGCACAGTCCAGTGAGACATTTCCTCTTTTAATAAAAAGATTCAGCTGTAAGGAGATTTGTTACTAATTTCTACAAATTGTGTCATCAAAACTCTTTCAAAAGTGTCAAGTTGAGCCTTCTTGTCCCTCTGTAAATAAACACAGCCACATCTCATTACACACACTGACTGAGGAAATACTTTCATTTTAGCCACGCGTGCTTTGGGACAGTGGTGGTTTCTTTCCTCCAGATCACTTTGCACTAATGAAGAGGTGTCATGTTCGCTGAGATTGTGATGGATTGAAAGAACACAACCTCTGGAGAGATCTCTGGCAAAGGGCCTCATGAGAGGGGGAGATTGCCACTGCCAGTCTGGGGAGAAGAGGCACGTCTGTGCCAGAAAAACACCCCGAAATGTGATTGATGCAGATGAACCACAACCTCTAGGCAAACCTCAATCTGGATAAGCTGCTCTTTGTGCCGCTGACAGCTCCGGTATCAACAATTTGCTGATGGAATCCAGACAAGTGGACAGGATAATATCTCAGTGTCACTCTCAAATGTTTATTTTCGCCTGTGATGTTCATTTAAAGAGCTGGAATTATAAAAGTTTTAAAGATATGTTTTAGAATAATATGGCATACCTGTGATCATTATTGCAGGTAATCTGATTGCAAAACCATGTTTTTCACTCTCCCAAGTTCTAAGCATCCTAATTAGTTTTCCAGTGCTGTAACTCATTGGCTGTCTCACTGAAATCCCAGCGAAAGTTCGGATTTGGCTGCTCATTCGCTCCCTCGCCTAACAGAATTTGCCAGAAAAAAGTTTCTTTTCTCTCTTACAGAAACTTTGCAAATCAGTGGAGAGTGCACATTTTTTGCTATCAACATTAGCCAGCTGTAAAAACAAGGGATGAGTTAAGGCAGTTTGGTTTAACACACACCGACGGCATATAAATTTAAAGGGAATATGACAGCATACTTCTTATCTCGAGCACAATACCTTCAACAGTTACTGAACTTTGAGCAGGCAGCCGTATGGCGTGTGGCTAAATGCAGCAGTCTGGGTTCAGCTCTTCCCACACACTTTTTCTCTCCCTGCTTTCCTATCTCTTCTTCACTGAACTAAATTATGTAATAAAGTAAAAGTACCTGCTAACCAAATGATACCAGTGGAGGCCCAGTCCTAAAACCTGGGAATGAAATTTTACCTGGACTCATTACAGTGTATCATAGACTTGCTCACAGTTGAACAAAAGCTTCTCCGTGTATCTTTGTTTGCAGCTGAAATGATTTAATCCTGTGTAGCATTTGGCCGCCTGTCCACGTTAGCGTCACCAGGGTGATGGGAAGACAGGCCTATTGACCAGTAGTCCAATAGGACAGAGGCTCAGGACATACAAATCAAAGCTACGGCTTCAGTACTGACCAAACTGTCCATGGGAAGCAAGATTTATTTGCCAGGTAACAGGGGAATGAGGCGAGGGCTAAGCACAGGAAGTCACAGGGATGTGAATCGGCCCAGGATCTGCCAGATCTGCACAAATTAATGGTTGATCATGTATTTAACTGGCAATCGGCAGTTGAGTCTTTTGGTAATTCCTCAGAGTGGAGCAGGATTCACTGTCTGAAATGTGTGCTCTACTTTTCATCTAATGCACCTGTGTGTAGGCGGGTGGTGCAGCAGGAGTGTGGTTTGGAGGGTGAACAATGATAAGTTACAGTGCATGCTTGCACCTGTATTTTAAGACATTTTGTAAATCAAGTCAAGTCTTGATGGACCTCATATGCAGTAGTGGAAGTGGTCATCACTAACTGGCATACGCCATATAATGTTGCACAATAATTCTTTTTCTTATAACAGGAACAAACGCTGAACTTTTCACATTAGTGAACTGGTTTCATGGTCTGAGCATCTTCTCTCTTTTCTTTTTTTTCTTCAGTGTGCTTTACTGGCAGCAGAAATGCCAGAAATAAATGACCTCTATTTCCACAAGCAGACCTGTAGTCCCTCTGCAATAAAGCACAAAGAGGGATGCTGTTTATTGCTCCTTTAGTTCATTGTGGGAAATCACTCCGACCACAGCACAGAACTGTGACGAATGTGCATTTTGCTGCCAAGTGAGGAGTTTCACAAGCAATCAGTGAAATGCAGTTTTGAGAGAGAAGCGGCTGTAGTGTTGTGAAGGGAACTTTACCTCCGGATGGCAGTACTGGAGTAGAATATTTAAAATGTTTATAGGGTGTTTTTGCATAAGAGGGTTTGACATGTGAGAGTGGAAAACCTCTGAGGTAAAAACTTTATTTTAATATAATAATTTTGGCCAAATTTCCAACAGTAAACTGTGTATTTGCTTTGAGGATAACTTCATATTAGTAAGATTTAGATCGGCACCAGCAAAAGAATTTTAAATATACCCTCACCAGCCACTTTGGTGAATGCACCTGTTCATCTCCTCATTACTGCAAATATCTAATCAGCCAATCACAGGACAGCAACTCAGTGCATTTAGGCATGTAGAAATGTTAAAGATGGCCTGCTGACGTTTAAACTGAGCATCAGAATGAGGAAGAAAAGTGATTTAAGTTACTTTGAACATGGTTGCTAGTACCAGACACACTCCTCTGCGTATTTCAGAAACTGTTGATCTGCTGGGATTTTCTCACACAATCATCTCTAGGGTTTATTCAGTGAGTGACAGTTCTCTGGGTAAAAATGTCTTGTTGATGTCAGAGGTCAGAGGAGAATGATCAGACTGTCTGAGCTGATAGGAAGGCAACAGTAACTCAGATAATCACCCTTTACACAACCAAGGCATGCAGCAGAATTTCTGAACCTACAAAACATTGACCCTTGACGCACATGGGCTACAGCAGTATGAGACTACATTGGGTGCCACTCCTGTCAGCTAAGAACAGAAAGCTGAGGCTGCATTTCACTCAGGCTCACCAAAATTGGACAAGAGACGATTGGAAAAATGTTGCCTGGTCTAATGAGTCTGGAATTCTGCTTCAACATTCAGATGGTAGGGCCAGAATTTGGCACAAACAACACAAAAGCATGGATCCATCCTGCCTTGGATCAATGGTTCATGTCCATCTCTTTAAGACCACAGAGCTCAAATCTTCTCAAACTGGTTTGTTGAACATGTCTGCAGCAACTGTGTGATGCTATCATGTTAATGTGGACCAAAATCTCTTAGGAATGTTTCTAAGACCTTGTTAAATCCATGCCATGAAGAAGGAAATTGTGACCTCTTCTTTTGAGTTCCATGGCCACTGAGTTTCTTATTCTGTGCTTCTGTGTATTATGTGTGATTTGTTTTGTTTTTTACCTCTCTAAAGTGTCCTTGGGTGTCTTGAAAAGTGCTACCAAAAATTGCAATATTATATTCTTATTATAATCCAGCACTAACAAGTTGCAACTAATGAAGTGAGTGTATAGCTTATGAATACTTTGACACGTTATAATTAAGACTATAAAATATATTTGTCAGCCCTGCTTTTCAAATGAACAACTAGGAAGGTACTGTTGAAAATATTGTTAGGCTATTAGGGTCAGAAGATCAAATGTATTTTTTTAAGTATTTATTGTCACATAGACTAGAAATTACAGATCCGGTATAATCCCACAAAATAAAAAATAAAAAACAAATAGGTGCAGCTCAGTTGGTGGTTTCAGTGCAACTCAATTACAGTGCGCGCAAGTGCCACTGAGGACCGTTATTTTATTTTGGAGTTTACCTGGCAACAGCTGAGGTAATATTTTTATACATGAATTCAAAGACACCCCCTCATCCTCAGGACAAGAGGATGGACGTTTTAACAGTCACTGTTCCTTGATAGATCCACCTTTGACTGCGCTCACAGCGGGATGAATGAAGACGCTGGCGGTGCAGCAGCGTGCGGACGCGCTGCTGTTACCAGCTGGGTTTGTGTTATTATTAACAATATGCTACAGCTCTGACTGGCAGACGACACGCTGGAGAAGCACCGAGGCGAGGCAAAAAAAAAATCGGACTTTCCAGCATCCGTAAGCCTTTAACGATCATTCGCGTTTCCGTCATACAGCTTTACATTTCGTCTTTATGTTTGTCCATTTCATGCTGACACTGATATTTTCTTGTGGCCTGTGAAGATGACAGTGATGCGAAAGCTATCAATGTATCGACAGCTGACAAAGCCATAGGTTAAAATCTACACATTTTTCTTCGCTTATACAACAGCCTATACGCGACTTTACGGCTTTACAGAGGCGCTGCTATTACCCATTTATAGCCACCTGCATGGGCTGAGGGAAGGCAGTTAAATAAGTTAAACAGGACGGCATGAAGAGTCGGAGGCCTGTTTGTGAACAGCTCATTCAGTGTCAGTCACTTAAACTGAGATTTTATCTACGTGTTATTTGAGGCAGACTTGGTTCAGCAAAGCTCAATTATTAGTAATGTTCATAGACAGATAGAAACAAACAATAGCCTTTCAATAACCCCTCTCATCTCTCTCCTGTCTTCATTCCAGGTGACTACATTTGATGATCATTTTATCCTGAGTGACAGCATCTCCCTGGTCTACTTGATCATCAGAAGATGCTGCTTTTAAATGATCTTAAATAAACCTAAACATAGCTGAGTTAACACAGGGAGGGGACCACAGAATCTGCTCTTTGAAGGACAGAAGTCACTGGATACTAATTGTATGAGGGCCCCCTGTTTCTCCCACAGCTGTGTGCTGTGCTGTAAGTATGTGTTTGTGTCATATGGGAGAGTAAAACGCATAAATAAGTTCATTTACAATGCAAAGCACACATTGATCTTTAGTAGTGTATGTTGCATAAAGAACTGGATGAACCAACGCACACGTAACACAATATCACACTTTCCTATGATTCAAATTGCTTCCAGTGTAAATCTGTTTGAGCTGGGAACCAAAGAGCTATGGGCTGTGGGGGCAGCAGAACCGACGCTCTGGAGCCTCGCCTACCTGGAGAGCTGGACAAAAGAGACCGAGTCGACGTGGCTGACGAGCACAGACACAGATATCCCCCTGTCATCCATCCAAAGCATCCCCTCTGAGAATTCGGAGGCTGGCTTCACTTCTGAGAAAACAATCAGCCCCGGTAAGAAGAATGAATTACTGTACAGCTGAGCAGATGGGTGAAAGAATACTGAATTCATCTCTTAACAGGAACAAGCATTAAATTAACTACTGAGAAAAATATCCTTTAATAATGTATGAAGAAATAGAGCATTAGGTTCACACAGAAGAATTTGATATATTTGTAAAGGCTGGTTTAAGGTGACAGAAGAAGCATCAGCTTTGGAGACCTTTGTCCTTCTAATGTGCAGTTAGTCACTTGTGTCTCTACATACAGGTCAGGTAATCAGAAACAGATGGATCTCTTAGATGGATCCATGGATGAATTTTCTTTGAAGCCAAAGGGAGATGAGTCAGTGAATGGGGATGATGGGCTGCATCAAAAGCCACTGTGCTCAAACAGGGCTCGGCTCTCATGGCAACAGATACAGCTGTAAGTGAATACAGGCAGAGGAGCCTTGATGTAATTGTAAAGGCAAATTGACTTAAGCTTCAATCTGGAGACATGAAACAGCCGCAGAGTTGGCCAAATTAATCAGCAGCTGGCAACCACACATATTTTTATAATAATAATAAAATTTACGTAAGTATTATGCAACATATGTCTTCTTTTATATTTAGAGACATGATCACACATTAGTGAGGCCATAACAGGTGTACACACATCTGTAAAATGCCAACATCCAAAGCTGTCAGTATGTAATTATTGCTGTGCGACTTATCAGTCACCATTTCCACTCTAAATAGTGGCTAATTGTGGTACAGTAGTTATCTTATTTATTTTTGGTAAATTAAAGAAAAAAAAATCAAATAAATGAATAAGAGCTGGAAGCACATTTAACTGGCCACTGGCTCAGCGGCTCCAAAGGACACAGCTGAGGTTCTGCGTTGTTACAGTTCCAGATTTCTTCGAAGACGGCCTCCCGCCACCGGCTCAGGCCTACCTCAAGGTCTGCTCAGCCGTGTCTGAAGCCAGCCTGAACGATGTGAAACCCAGCAGCACGCCAGCAGTACTGGCCTGTCCACCGCAGGACACGATGCTGCCTTCATCTGGAACCACAGTGCAGCGCAGAAGTGTCCTGCACACTGAAGAGATTGTAAGTCTCTCCTTCTGCACGTGTGTTTAAAAGTTTGAGCTGGTCCACAACTTCACAGCGCCTTTTCTTTTCCTGCAAAACTGACCTTCATATAAAGTGTAGAGCATCAAACCATTTGCCTCCGATCGCTGTTTCCATTTTTGTGTTACATTTAGAACCGATTCTTACAATCACTTGTAGAGAAAAACATGCGAAACCAGCATGTATGCTATGCTTAACCACTTCCCTTTAGACAGTATTTACCACAAGACAATACTTCATTATCTTCTTGTACATTTAATCTCCATTAACAGACAAAATGGCAGGACAATCGGATGTCAACCAAACAGGTGACCATCACAGTGACACAGAGCATCCACCAGGTGGACAAGAACGGGAAGGTGAAGAAGTCCCTCACAACCTACGAGGTTATGAAACCTGTGGAGGCTCTCAAACAGGTGGCAACACAAAACACCTGAAACTGGAAGAAGCCAAAAAAATAAATAAATAAATAGCAGTAATGACTGTGAAAGAAACTGAGCAGGTTTTGTGGAAAAATCTTTAAGGTCTGACAGCTGTTCAAAGCACAAAAATGAAACTTCTAGTGTATTTACTACTGTGTGTTTTACATACATTTGATCAAACATGCATCAGGTAAGAGACAAAACGAAACATGCTACGTTACAGTGAATACCACATTAAAAACAATTATAGTACATCACAGCTGACGGCTCGTTTCAACATCAGTGTAAAGAAATCATTGCTTGGCACTGAACTAGAACACAGTTTGATCCAGGAAGTATTTTAAGATATGTCTGAACATTAATATTTGTGTAAAAGCTATTACTGCAGTACTATTTCACACAAGATACATATTTCATAGTTTTGTTACTTGGCACTGATGCACCGCATATAGTCGCTGCTGTCCTGCATAGCGAATGGCTCAGGAAACTGACTGTGATGATTGCACTATTTACAGTGAAGCCTGGACAGGATGTTTATGATGATAAAAATGCACTCACTAACATCATTGTGTTGTTTTGTAAGATGTTAAGAATACATCTTTTTATCTTGTCCTTGTTTGTGTTTTCTAATGACAATAAATTAAACAAAAACATTTACTGTCCTTTTAAAATTACTTCACATGGCATGCTCGAGGACAGTCAGGTAACCCCTTCTGCTGCGGCACCCTGTGTGTAATATATACATACATACATACACACACACACACACACACACACACACACACATATATATATATATACATATATATATATATATGTGTGTGTGTGTGTGTGTGTGTGTGTGTGTGTGTGAGGAATGGATGAACAGTAATAGTCTTTATACTAATGTTCTTGAGAGCATTGAGCTGTTCTGGTGTCAGCTTGGCACTGAAAGTGTGTGGATTTGGTTTTGATGGTCATAACGTATCTGCCCTGATCTAAACGATGGCTCCTCTTTCTCCATCCACTCCTCCACACAGAAATCTGGGAAGAAGAAACTGATTTCTCTTTGAGCTGACTCAGGAGAATCTGCAGAAAACAGTTAAAGAATTATTGTGATTTTGAAAAATCTTTAAAAAGTACACAAAATAAAAATTACCAGAGGTTGCAAAGGCTTCCATATGTAATTGATCTATAAATGTCACTTATTTATAGCCACACGCTTAAGGATATGCATCATCATAATAACAATTGGGCTCTTAGTAAATCTCGTATTAATCAGACAGGTGCAGATATTATAATAAACTGGATTGTTTTTTACTTCATAAAATGTACAGTACTGTGCAAAAGTCTTTATCCACCTCTCCTTTCTTTGTATTTTGTTTAAGTGGCCTTGGGCAGAAGTTCTTCAGGCTTTCTGGTTCTTGGTTGCTTTTTCACTCATTTTCAGTCCAGTTCTTGCACCTGACCATTTTCAGAGGAATGTTTTATTTGTTAAGTCACTTAACACTAACCTATGAATCATTCAAGCATAGAAAAGACACCTAGCTCAAGGAATGAACCAATGTTGTGTCTACACATAACAGACAACTTAGCAAAGAACCAACTTTAAATCATATCTTTGGACAATTTATTTATTTTTTATTTTTTTACTCGCAGCCTATTGCAACACATCATTTGTTCCCATTTCTTCAGCATAATCTACAAAATTGACAAAGATCCCAAAGTTTAACAGGAATAAAATAGTATTTTTGCAACAGTGTGATTCCTGATGAGCATATCTCAGCATGGTGTGCAGTGTGTCCATAAAAATTTTAAGGAAACTGGGCAAGTGGGGAACAAAGAAAAAAGTGGCAAGTCTAAAAAACTATCTACAGCAGATAACCAGTATATGACAGTCATGTCCTTAAGAAATAGAATTAAACTCCAGCAAAGACCTGACACAGGATGTGTGAGATGCATCTGAACCTTCAGTTGATCCATCTATTGTTTGTTGAAGCCTCATCAGAAATGGTCTCAGTGGAAGGGTGGCTGTCAAGAAGCCATTCATAAGGAAGAGAAACATGGAGAAAAGGCTCAGGTGTGCCAAATTACACAAAAACTGGGCTGAAAAATCAGTGGCAACAGGTCTGATGGAGTGATGAATCCAAACTTGAAATTTTTTGTTCAAAATGTCAATAATATGTACGGAGGAAGTCAGGAGAGAGATCGAACAGTGAGTGTCTTCAGCCATCTGGTAAACATGGTAAAGGCTCTGTCATGGTTTGGGCAGCGTTTCAGACAGTTTTGTTGGAGATCTTGTCAAAAATGATAGAATTATGAATGCAGAAAAGTACAGCTGGGCTTTGATCCACTATGCAATACCATCTGGAAAGCATGTCACTGGCAACAGCTTCATTTTTCATCATGACAATGATCCCAAACACATTGTCAATGCACTAAAAACATACCTGGATAGAAAAACATACAAAGATCAGTCATGGATTGGCCTCCCCAGAGCGTGGATCAACATCATTGAAGCAGTGTGGGATCATCTTGACAGAGAACCGAACAAAAGGCAGCCAACATCCAAAGAAGAGCTTTGAATGTCCTTCAAAAAGCTGCTTTTGCCTTATATCCTGTAGTTCCATGTGTGTTTGCACAGGTTTTAAGCTATTGCAGCAATTATTTTCCATTTTCTAACAAAATAAAAAGAAATGAGGGGTGGCTCGAGACTTTTGCACAACACTGTACAGCTATTTTGTTCACTGCCCATTCATGCCATTATAATCTATTGTAGGAAGTGATGTGATTTAAAAGATCTGAAAGTTAGTCATGTGTAAACCCCAGTGCCTGCAAGGGTTATGGTCTCTTGTTTGAAAATAATATATATTCACAGTTATAGGATATAAACATTATACATTTCATTATCATTATTTTTATCACCATTATGAAGCTCAGGAGATTTTCTACCTGAACCATGACTTGTGTTCCTTGTGTCTGTAAGTCCAAACTTGCCCCTGATGGAGGCAGGCGAGGTGAATCTAGCTCTGAACACTTTGGTCGGTCCCATCAGTTCTCTCCAGTGGCTTATGGCATCCTCACGGGCTAAAATGTATGCTCGCATTGGACCACTGAGGACAAATTTCAACAGCAGCCATGAATCTGACTTTGAACATTGCTGATGTTTTCTAAATGGCAAGCCAAAAATACACTTCTACACATACAAATATAATCTATTCACTCAATAACCTCCTGAGAAGACAATTCAGCCATAATTAAATCTGTTTTAGCTAAACAATGCCGGCTGGTGCTGCATCGAGCTTGGCGGGCTGACAAACCAAAGATGCTTCTTACGTTTCCCATATCAACAGCAGCAGCCAGAGAAAGGTTGCTGTAGCAACTACTGCTTCACTGCTGTGAGCGGACAAAAAATGACAATGTAATTACAAACACCTTTACCAATCTCGAGGAGGTTCGCTGCTCGAGGAGTTGGTCTGCATTGCAATTTTCAGGCTACTGCACCAAGGAGTGGCATTCTAAACACGGATAATTGAAACTCCTGTTTTGCTATTTGGGAAAATCATTTACTTTGGTCAAGAAATCAGAGCACCATCAGGAGAGGTGCTGTTATTCCATTTAAAAGGCAACATTTGGAACGGCATTCATCCAAACATATAATAGCATAAGAGGTCAGTCGCATGTAGTCAACCAGGTGTCTATGATGTGAGCATGGAGGCTTACCTTGACATGAATTCAACAAGTCTTTGATAGAAGAATCGCCCTAAGATATTTAAAAGAGGAAGTAAAGACCTTCAATAACTTTTTAAAAAAGGAGAAAAACAGTTATCCTTCTTTTTGCCAGATATTCATTTCTTGTCATGCATAGAGTGCATCTGATGTGTTTGCTACAACAGGCTGCCAACTCATTTATTTGGTTACACGGAGATATTACAGTGGAAATTCTCTCATTTACGTAAAACTTAAACACGGATGAATTGTTTCCAAACCTGAATGTTCAGCATAAAACCTCTCAGAGTCCTGTCTTCTCCAGACCAGATCTTTGCATTTAACAATCACGAAGTCATTATCCAGAATTCTCTGGTGAAGAGCCTAAAAGAAATTTTTTTAAAAAAGAAAAGAAAAGAAAAAACTATAAAACTATATTGTCCTATAAACTACACTGCAACATGACGGGCTCAAATTTATAGACCAGTTCCTACTGTGTGTAGATTTCTTCTGGAGGGGGGAAAAAAAAGGTAAAAGGAAAATGATGGCTCTGATACAAAAGTTCACCCCCGTGTTTTAACCGAAATTACACCAGATGTACGGTAAGGAGGTGCACATTATTGGAAGAAAATTAAACCTATCACTGATGGAATGTTTTATGATTGGCACAGCTATCATGACTTGGATTTTCTTTGCTATTAAATGAAAGTAATACGAGAATATGCCCCTTCTTGGTGATTGTTTTATTTGACTTTAGGTTACAAAAATAAATAGAAAGAAATGTTCATTTATTCTGAATTACTTTGAGGAGCTAAACTTTAGTGCTTAAACAAATAAGGCAGACACTATGTAAACCAAGACATCCAACACAAACTCTGTAATTCTCTTAGGACCACAAATGTTTAAAATCACTTCATAAAAACATCACTCATGGGCCACTTTATCAGGTACACTTTTTCAACTGCTTATTGATGCAAATATCCAATCAGCCAATCATGCTGCAGCAACTCAATGCATTTAAACACGTAAACATGATCAAGACAGTCTGCCAAAGTTTCAACTGAGCATCAGAATGGATGTATTTTAGAAACTGATAATCTGCAGGGATTTTCCCAAACAAACATCTCTCGGATTCACAGAGAATGGTCTGAAAATGACATTAGCTGACATTAGCTCAAATAACCACTGGTTACAACCAAGATATCTGAAGAAGAGTAGCTCTGAACACACTAAATGGACTACAGCAGCAGAACAGCACTTCTGTCAGCTAAGAATAGGAAACTGAGGTTACAATTCATGCAGGCTCACTTAAACTAGACAGCAAGAGAGTGGAAAAATGTTCCCTGATCTGATGAGTCTCCATCTCTGCAGCAACATGTGGATGGCAGGATGAGAATTCGGTGTAAACAAGATGAAAGCATGGCTCCATCCTGCCTTGGATCAACAGTTCATGCTGCTGGTAGTCATGTATTAATATGGGGGATATATTCTTTGAACACTTTGGGTCTTTTAGCACCAACTGAGCATTATTTTAATCCCACAGCATACGTGAGTGTTGCTATTGTCAGGATAAGGCACCATGTCACAAAGCTCAGATCATTTCAAACTGATTTCTTGAACATGGCACTGAGTTCACAGTACTCAAATAGCCACTGCAGTCACCAGATCTCAATCCGTTAAATAGAGTACCTTTGGCATGTGGTGGAACAGGAAAGTCACATCATGGATGTGCAGCCAACAAATGTGCAGCAACTGTGTGATGCTATCATGTCAATATGGTCCAAAGTCACAGAGGAATGTTTCCAGCACCTTGCTGACTCTATGCCTCAGAGAATTAAGGCAGATGTGAGGGTAAAAGGTAGTCCAACCTGGTACCTAATAAAGCGGCCGGTGAGTGTATATGTGTAGTATATATAACCATCCGTAATTGGGAATAGCTTACAGAGTATCAGCCGTTCAACTATGTAATCTTGAATTCTGAATACCGCAACCTAATAGAAACATGAGGGTAGCTGACCTCTAGCATCAAAGGGTGAGCCACAGCATCTGGTTTGATGACCGCCAGGGTGAGCTGCAGCACTTTGGACAGGCGAGCCCTGGTCAGCAACATTGTCTAAAGACTGGACAGAAAATACACCGTCAGCAGTAAACTGCAACCCTCTTTAAAATGCTTAAAGATGTAGTTAAATTATTACAGAGTAAACACCACAAGCAACGAGGATGCGACCTCTTTTTTTGGCAATTATTTTTCTTGTCGTCAATTTACTGCTAATATGCCCCAAGAATACATTTTTACAAGCCTGACACAGTATTTTCTACACTTCAGTGCTGAGTTAGTGACTAATGCTGACCTCTGTAGTGGCTTCAGTCCAAAGAAATAGTCAGTGTGTAAAGGGGAGAAGAGCAGCGCCCGCTGTCATTGTGCTAAAAACGCGTAACCTATGAGGTTAGCAGTTAGACTTCTTTACAAGTGTAGCGTGTAAATATAGTCTGTATTTTGTTTGTCTAATTACATTTAGAAAAAAATATTTTTAAAAAACGTCGTTGAAATGTGAATATTAGATGAACGTCCTGTGCCTTCTCAGTCCGTTCGTAAAAACGGTCCCCAGAAACTGTACCAGCACAGTTTGTTCCCCCGTGAGAGAATTTTTTTTTTTTTATCTATTACCGATTAAAATAAACTTTAGCTCTAATAGAAGCTTGGTGGAAGTAATTTTTCTTGATTTCCACAATAATATACAGTCAGCGGGGGGACGTAACTACAGAGCTTTGACTACTGTAAAGACCTAATGAGATTACATACTGTACTTATTGCTGCACTTTCGGATCTACAGTCAGTTCTTTAGCAGAGGGCACTGGAATGAGACGAGTGCTTCTCCATTGTTTCCATGTGGGAACTCCTATAGTTAAGTCATAGTGGACCCAGGACAGCCCTTTTGGAGCTCTTTTATCTTTGAAAAATGATGATTTAATATAAAAAAATTACAATTACAACATTGTTTCACTTTTAGCTTTTCTGAAACACTGATTTACAATTCCCTTAAAGGCACTGAAATACACTCATTGGCCAGTTCATTAGGTATACCTGTTCAGTGGCATGTCTATCAGCAACCCACTCAAGACAACCTGCTGAAGTTCAAACCAAGCATCTGAAAGAGGAGGAAACGTTATTTAAGTTACTCTGATCATGGCATGGTAGTTAATGCCAGATGTGCTCCTCTGAGTTGTTCAGAAACTGCTGACACAACCATCTCTGGGGTTAATAGAGAATGGTCCAAAGAGAACCTATCTGTGATAGGAGGGCAACAGTAATTAAAATAACCACTTGTTATAACCAAGTTATGCAGAAGAACATCTCTAAACACACTGAATTTGATGTAAACGGCAAGAAACGATGGCTCCATCATTCCTTATATTTCAACGGTTCAGTCTGGGGGTGGCGGTGTATTGATGTGGGAGATATTTTCTTTGAACATTATGGGCTTTTAAGCACCAACAGAGCATAAATAAATAAAGCCTATCTGAGTGTTGCTATTATCATGGATTACACACAATGTCACATTGCTCAGATCACCTCTGAGCAATGTGACATCTCAACTGATTTCTTGAACATGACAGTGAGTTCACTGTACGCAAATGGCCTTCACGGTTACCTGATCTCAATCCAGTAGAGCTCTTTAGGATGTTGTACAAAGTGAGATTTGTATCATGGATGTGCAGCTGCAGCAACTGTGTGATGCTATCATGTCAATATGGACCAAAATCTCTGAGGGATGTTTCCAGTACCTTGTTGAATCTGTGTCATAAAGAATTAAAGCAGTTCTGAAAGCAAAAGGGGGTCCAACCCAGTATTAACAAGGTGCAACTAATGAAGTGAGCATATACCTTATGAACACTTCAACACTTTATAATTAAAACTATGAAACAGCCCTGCCACCCCTGCTTTTCAAATGAACAATTAATCAAGTGTCCAGTAAATGCATCGTCCTCTTTTAGTAATGTGTCTCCAGATCTTTTATAACAGTATGTTTCCTTGATTACTGGAAGGAAATTCTCTTTATATATACACATCATTCTTGTTTAAGTATTGCACCTGGATTAGCTTGTAAACCATGTGCCCACAGGTTTTCAGCTCATAGCTTTTCTCATCTATTTGCAAGCATATATTTCACCACAGATTAATTGTTTGAATTTTCTAAGTTCAGCCTTTTCTTTTTCTTCTTTTTTTTTTTTACATTAAAGTGCTTTCTGATGATGTCTGCATGTGAAATTGTTCCTTAATAGTACTTCCTTTTTTCTCTTTTTTTTTTACACTTTTGTGCTGCAGAGCAGTGCCTCAGGGCAGCAATACCAAATACCACATATGTGTGATAAATGATCGTTATAATGAAGGAGCACGTTGTGATAAAGAGAAATTTCCCAGTGTGTCAAAGCAAGCGCAAATGTTTGAACATAAAACTGAGACGTTCAGTTCAGCAGCACAGCAGCTACAAGCAGGGACTAGAATGAGACAGATTTTTGTCTCTGGCATTTCAACACTGTGGCAGATCAGACATACAGTATGAGTTACAAACACAGAGCACATTCCAGCAATGCAAAATGGCCACACCCTTGAGGAGTTGGGATATGGGTGTGTGTGTGTGTGTGTGTGTGTGTGTGTGTGTGTGTAGTTGTGAGCATTCAGAGCGACAGAATGGGAGTGAAGAAAGGGGGGATAGATGTCCCACATAGGTCCTCTCCACCTGCCCATGTCATGTGACTCGGGGTGACAGCACAGCTGTTACCTCCCATGAGGGAGATGGAGAGGATGAGAAGAGGTGTTTGATGGGTGCAAAGTTAAATTGGATATATTTTAAGAGTACAGAATGAAGAGCCAATTACTATGAAACTTGTAGTTTTTGTGTTTTTAATAATTTTCCCGTCACTCTATAAGGTCGCTAATATTTTGCATTGACAATAAAGGCGTTCAGCTCAATCATAAGGAGAACCCAAGAAGAAAGAAAGTTGCATATGAAAGTGATGTGAGATGGCATTTCATTTTATTACCACTTGTTTTGTTGTAAATAAACTGCGGATGAAAAATACTGCTGTTGAGTGACTCAAATATAGGTTAATGTTTGTTTCCTTTTTTTAAAAACTTATTATAGTTTTGACTAAGGCATCATGATAACCAAACATGACAGGATAAAATGTAGCTGTTCTATCACACTCACACAGACATCCTGTACATTTTTAATCATCAGAATGAAGCAGAAAGAACCAGCTGCTGTGAGTGTATGTTAGGTTTGATATGGAACAAATGTGCCCTGGTTACCTTTTGACTGCACATTTAATATTTCACACACACACACACACACACACACACACCACGCACACATGTAAGACTAGCAAGACTTTTATTATCTTATTCCAGTACTCCACAGTAGGCTACAGCTTCTTGGGCACTGGCTTCTTTTTCAGTTTTGGGAAACTCTCTAATGACTATCAGGGCATCACATCCCCCAAATAACTTGATGAGGTCGAGTTGTCTGTTTATGTAGATACTGCGTGGTTTCAAATAGCTATCTCTACAGTGTTAGCAGCATTTACAAATTACACAAAATCAGCGTCTTTGCCAGGAAACGTTGCTCCTGTTTGTGTTATTTAACATTAGTGGCGATTGCTGAATTTTATTGTTCTTTTTAAGCCACACAATCATAATTGCAATTTGGAATAATTTAAAATACTGTGATGCTGCCATTAGCTTACCGAAACTTTTCTGGGAAATTCTAACTCCTGATCATATTTAGTGTCTGTTTTGTTTTTCTGCCTTTGTCCACTCTGTATCTCTGCACATGATGCATCGAGGAGCAGTTATTTAAAGTAAAGTAAGCAAATCAAACTTCCTGAAAAGCGGTTTTCAGAAGGTAAAGCACAACAGGTGGACAGAACAGAGACTGTCCACGCTCACTGCTGACTCTGACTTTAAGCATTCTCAGCTGGGCAGCTGATTCAGCTGATCCCACACTCTCTGGTCACCATAAAACTCATCTCTGTTTTATCTCCGTGCTGCTGCTGCTGCTGCTGCTGCGGCTTCTGTCTCTCCGGCAGTTGTCATTCCCTTTTGGTGGGAGTCTGACAACTGACTTACTCACGACCCCCACAGGCGCTTGGGTGTCCATAGGCTGCTCATTCTTCAACCGGGAGCCACTGCAAAGGATCATGTGAAAACATGCAATGAAAGAAAGTTTAATGTGAGGAAAAAAACTGGGGTTTTGTCATGTTCAACTGAAATGGGTAATAACGCTCTGTTTAACAAGAGAGCCTAAAACCTTACATGTAGCATTGAATATTCTTTAGAAATCAATTATTTTCATTTAATTTCTGCTTCTTTTATTGGTTTTAACTTACATACTGCTCTATTGTTGGTTTTAATTATAACTATATTTTATTTCTACTTCTGTTATTTTTCTTAATTTTTAGGTCTTATCATTCTTATTATATTAGATCAGTTTTTTGGTTTTAATTTGCATGCTTATGGATGATTTCTATTCTTTTTCATGCTATTTTCTTACTGTTTTTGTCACTTGCTTTGTCATCATTAGTATATCTGTTGTTTTAATTATCAAATTATTCATTATATACACAATAGCTACATAGTCTTATGTTTGCAGTCTCTGCAGTGAATGCATACTGACAGCTGTCTATGCACAAAAAGGCTCCAGGAAAGGAATTTGTTATATACCAATTGTTACTCACCGAAATGCATCAATTCCTAACTCTTAGGAAGTTGAACATTCAGAAGAATGTCAGGTTTGTCTTCAGATGAGAAAACACTTCCTGTTGTTACAAATTCAGTTATCTTTACATAATGTTGGTAAATTTTGTGTCCATCATCCCCGTTATTTTTTACCAACCAGAACAGTTCTTTTCAGGAAACCTTTTGAGGAAATTATGGGTCTGAACACCAAACAGTTTCTATCTTCCTTCACATTATCCATTACAATGAGACATTTCTTGTTCCACCGCACTGTTCAAACTTTCCTCAGCATTAAACTGGCAAACAACAGTATTTAGTAAAAATTTGTTCCATCTGATTTACCACAGTGAAAATGTAGTTGAACTCTTCTGACTGCAGTAATCAGTATCTTGATATGGATCCCCAGTTTGCCATACTATTTATATACACACATGCTATATATTGATACATAGGAGGATGTATGGTGTCAGATACTTTCCACCTTCAAGTCTTGATTTCCACTATGACTTGAGAACTTTCTACAGTGATCCAGTTATTATTATTTTGAAAAACTCTCTTACTCTGTATTGCATACACAGTGCTTAACAAATTAGCAATAGTTCTATCTAACTGCTGTCATTTTTAATGTCATTTGAGAATGTTACTGCAATCAACAGTTATGTAATTAAGGTCCCCGAAATGCCCTTCCGTGTTGGGACACAATAGCACAATGAATGTAAATGTTTAATAAAATTATACTTGATAAATAATAATGCTCTGAAATCTCACTTCACCTGTCACCCCTGACTGTTGCAATAGGCCCTTTTAGGGTGGCACAGGCTCCAGTGCAACACCCAGAACCCTTTCATGTCCTCATTGTGTGGTTGGTGAGAAAAGTGTGGGATGTGTTTCCTGTTTTAGCACCTTTGGGTGGCTTCAGTAACAGATTGGAGCCTTTTATGGGAATTTAGGGTGTCACATTAAAAGTAAGTTTAAGTAAGTGCTCCTTTTTCTCTGTGCGTTTGTGTTGGTGAAATGAATGTAAAACTGTTTGCTGTGTTGTAACCATACACTGAACAATAGAGACACTCTGATCACTCGCTGCTGCATTTCCTCAGTCCTAAATTTCACAACCTCAAAGTGTCCATCTAAATCCTTCTGTCCCCTACTTGAATCATGTGAGTGAGTTTCCTTCACCTTTCCATCACCTGTTCTCTCTTTCTGCATAAATGCTGTTGACCTTTGGCCTTTCCTCTCCGTTGCTTCACCACACGGAGTGGGCTTCCATCAGCAGCTGTGTCAACCTAGGTCCTGGCAACTGCTGTGCCCAGGGAAGGACAGAGAGCAGCATAAATATCAGACCACGTAATGAGTCAGCAGCACAGTACTGTCTTACCATTGTCAGGATTAAGCAGATCACTTTTACTTCTTGGCTTGTTATTGAATTAGTGCAGCTCCTAATCTTTTTAGAGTGCCTTTAGAACTCATAAAAAATGTGCACTAACTTTTTAGATGCTCTGAATTATTATTTGTGACCATAACGCCACTCTTTAACACCTCAAATCTTCCCTTTAAGTCTTACTTTTAAGTAATGTGTTAACCCTCCACCTCCTACAGGAGCTTTCCTGCTAGAAGGGGGGGGGCACACTGTGAGGTTTTCCTGTCCTGTGCATGTGCAAGTTCTGGTCTGGTGTCAGCTGCCAGTTTATTTATACCAATAGAATTCCATATTATCCGCAGTTGAAGAAACTGCTCTGGGTTTCATAATTCAAACTCTTGCCTGCCTTCCTTAGGGAAATTATTTCCTCCTGTCAAGAGAAGTGTGTTGTGACCTCCCCAGAAGCAGTGGGACACTGGCAGCAGGGCAGATGGGTATGACATAGGGGAACAAAGCGATTAGCAAACGGGGACCCCGGTATGTGAACGGTAGTTAAAAATAACCTCCCAGGCCCAATTCGTAGATAACATGCAGCTCAGCTACTCAACTCCTGTACTGATTGGACTTAATTGCTCTTAAATGTCCATGCTTAGCGTGTGTTTTGGGAGGATTGAGGATCACCAGACTGATAACTGAAAGTCAAATTTAAAAAATAAAACAAAAAAGCAGAAGAGGTGTAGACAGATGAAAAAAAATCAGAGGGTAAGGTGAGCTCTTTTGCACGATGCGTGGCACATGATGAAGGAGAGACAGATGATTAGATGAGTGTTTGCTGGCAAATCCCCGACCTATGAGCCAGTATGTGATAGTGATCAGCTGTCCCGCAAAGAGGAACAGAAGGATTATGATTTGTGTCTTTGCCATTGTGTCCGGTGCGAGCGAGCAAGAATCCACTCAGCAACAAAAGTCATCCGATATTCCAGGCACTCAGATATAACGAGCAAGGCCGCGGCGCATAGCTGGCATTAGTGGAAATGTTGCATTTGTGATACACCCTGGCTCGGGGCCATGGGAAATATTGAACAACTGTCGAATTTAGACAACATCCTGTGGCGGAGGGGGGTAAAAAACGGGAGCCACAAAGATGCACCGGGGTTGCTATTTGTGGACGGCGAGTGCCTCGAAAATAGCGAGAGCGTTAGGTTTCAGTATAAGCCCCTCTCTCTGAGCTCGAGCTTTCTGTGAATGAGGCCCGGGTTCCTATCACACCCAACCCCAGCGCTGATTTTAGAACACAGGTGTTGACCTTAGTGGAGCAGCTTGTGCTTGCTGCAGAGGAAAATGAACCCCCTGAGCCCGGCCTGTTTGCCTCTACGGTAGTGGTCATCGCTGCATGCAGATGCTTCGGAGCTGTCATTCTACGCAGCGGCGCGGATCCCGAAAAAAGCCATGTTCTCACTGGCCTCAGATTTTGCCTACAAAAGCTGCTTATTTCTCGATGAGCGTTGCGCTCTAGGTGTCATGGTGGCAGAATGGTCACCTTGTGGCCACTGAAGAATTTATTGCTTTCTTTTTATGATGCCACGGGAACACCTATATAACTTTATTCGCACTCCACACGCACATCGGCCGTGCTGCGTGGACGCGAGTTTACATTACAGTTTGTCAAAGCGTTTGGCCACATTTGGCGCACTGTGAAGCAGACAAGACTTATCATGTGATGCCACTCATTTCAGTCACCTAAATCATCACACACTTGAAATGTCATTGAAATGTCATTACATGAACCTGATAAACACAAGCGTCACTTTTTCCTCTGCTGTAAACGATACAATGAAGTTAAGCGAACCTAAGAAACCAAAGAGGGCTGAAACTCAACCTTGGCTTCAGCTGTGACTCACGGCCTGCCGTAACTGCTGCTCTGACTGTACCCCCCCAAAACCCAGTAAAACACGCCCCTCTTGCAGTTGCTTCCTTGTTTCTCCTTGTATCCTTGTAACCTTTTTTTTTTTTTAATCCGAAAAGGAGCCATTGGCATTCGGTGTAAGATGAAGGCAGGGTGGGGTGGGGGCCCGAACAGAGGAACGGCAGGGGTGTAGGGTGTCTCGAGCCCAGTGTGAACAGCTGAGAGGTGTGATTTCACAGGCTGGCTCCCCCCTGTCAGAGCCCTGATTGGGCCGGACAGGAGGCACAGGAGAGGCCCGGGCTTCTAAAGGACACCAACAGGTGGGAGGCCGCATTGGAGGGGGCCGCTCCTGGAGCCATAGAAAAGGCCGATCGGCAAGGCCCGCTGTGGGCACAATCCACTGGCCAGATACAGAGGAGGATGGTTGATTGCAGGAGAGCTGAGGGTGAAGAGAGGAGAGGAGCAGGGTGAAGCTGGGGAGTGGTTACCAGAAGGCCGAGGGTTAGTTTCATGAGCTTGGCTTTGATGGGTGGATAAAAGGCAGAAGACAACATCAGGGATAAGGAGTAAGGTTTGTCTGAGTTTGGTCTGTTTTTAAATGACAAAAAATGGGTTTCGGTTGCACAGCAGAGAGAGACAAATTAATATGTCAGCCAAAAACTTTTCCACATCCAGACTTTGGGTTCTTGTGCTTGTGTTATTTCATGTGAGTAAAATGAAGTCTCAAACTGGCTTTCTTTACTCAAGACACAACACAACATGACAACCACTTCTGTCAGGTGAGGGGAAGCTGAGGTGTGATACAGGAAAGAATCAGGAAATTCTCTCAGAGGAGCCGTCCTAGTCTAATTACAGTAGATGAGCGGCCATTTGGTTCTGGGCTGGTTGGCGCAGAAGTGTTTAGATTTATCAAGGAAGTCCCCACTTGTATCTGTGAAGGAGAGGCGGACTGTGGCCTCCATTCTTAACCCCAGTTAGTCACCAAGAGAAAACCACAAGAGGAGGCGCAAGGAGTTCAGGGAAGGTGAGTACAACACATTTAAAATCTACTCAAGCTATTAGAAAAGGGGATCCAGTTTAAAATGAATTGTTTCCGTTCTTAAGGATCACTTGCCACAACTGTCGGGGTCACGTTGACTTGGTATGGCGTGATGTTTGGGAAATAAAAAAAGAATGATGACCTTTGTTTGATGGGACTCCGTTTTTGCCTCACCCACCCAAGTTATTTAAACTCAGTTCAGCATCATCACACTGGCATTACCCGTCAAAGAGCTGCTGGCATTAACGATCCACTTATTTATCGTTTAGTATCAGAAATCCACTTTTTACTTGTAAGAGAACTATAGTCAGAATATAACCCATGCAGATTGAAAATGAATTTCCTCTTGCTTGCCTCTAGTTTTGTGGAGATGATGTGTCTGCTTCACTCCACTTTTTCTTTACTCAGTCTGTCACAGTTAACCACCGTTAAGCCGGTTCTTCCCGCTACTCTTCACGCGTGGCTATGAAAGGGGGCTTTGTGTCCAAGGAGCAGCGAATCCAGTTGTTGTCCCTTGTGAGGACATGCTTCCTTATATCCCCATATTAATACGCCACTTATGGAATGTAAGGAAGTGTGTGGTTTCAAGGAGACTCAAGCATCAACATCATTTTTAATATTATTCTTTAATTCTTCTTCATTCAGAAAATTGTCCCTCTGCTTTATCGGGGTGGGGGGTGTTAGGGTTCGTGTGTGTGTGTGTGTGTGTGTGTGTGTGTGTGTGTGCGTGCGTGTGTGTGTGTGGGTGTGTGTGTCAGGACAACAGGTGAAAGGCCTATTCCCTCTCCTTCAGCTCAGGCACGTGTGCAGTTAGCATTACTCCCAGGGCCGCTGATCGGGTCTCTGGGACTTCTTGAAAAATTCCTGCCCTGCCCCAACTGCTGACAGTCAAGTAGGATTGACAGAGCACAGCTGTCACCCATTATAGCAACCACAGAACTCTCAAAAAGGGAAAAGGGGAGGGAAGGGCAGAGATGCAGAGCTGTCACTGGGGGTGAAAGTTCGCTACCGTTGGCTTGATTTGGAAGGAAATGGAGAGATGTCACTGGCTGTCAGAGTTCCCAAACCTCTAAATAGGAACTATCTGCTTGGTAACACAGAAGCACTTGTTTCTGTGCCGTAACGTCTCCTTTTCTGTCTCTATGTTCCATCAGATAAGACTGAAGAGGACTCAGCAGCCCTGACTGCCTGCAGATGATGTCCGTCTTCTACAATATTTCATCTTTGGTCCCTCTTTCTGTGACCTTTACCCCTGTATCCTTCCCTCTTGACTCCCTCCCATCTCTCTCTCTCTCTTGCTCTGCCTCTTGCAGCTGAAGCAACACGCCTTGCTGTGGCTGGTCAAACGGAACCAAGTCAGGTGTTTCTGTGAGGTTTGGTCCCCTTCAACCAGCTACTGCGCCGTGAATTCAGTCAGCACACGCCAGCTGGGAGTCAGGCACACCGTGGCATTGTGGTGTAACGCTGCTTAATCTGGAGGTGGTGAATAGATAGATTTTACGATGCAGATCAAATTAAAAATCTTCATCAGAACCTTGGTATTGATTGTTTAATGCTAATATGTGATTAGAAACCAAATAAAAGATCATTGCCAGTGTACAGTATTGAATTTCTGTTCTTCTGATTCACATGAAGGCCTTTTTGTACTGAAGGAAAGATGTATTATGTGGAGCAGCTGAAAGCATTTGCATTACACTACACAATTTAAGATTTATAAAAGGCCTAAAATGGCAGCAAATTATAACTCAGTACAGTATTGAATCAAAAAGGAGTGCAGGTGTAGCAGTACAGGGACAGAGAATGAGAACCGACTGTATAATGTATGTGGAAAGCTAATAGTACAGGCCAGGCCAGAGAATTCAGTACCATGGATAGCACTCATGATATATATATATATATATATATATACATACACACACACACACACACACACACAGAGAGCAATATGTTGTTTCTATCTAGGATACTTGTTGTGTGGGTGCAGACAGCACTCATGCCTGCAGACAGGCTGTGCTACGGCAAGCCAACAATCTAATAACTCTGCACTATTTTGATTCCATATGCTACACACTGAATACCAGGCTGAGGTTTGGAATATCCCTATGTTGTCTGAATAGATCTCAGAACAGTTATCCCGACTTCAAGCAACATTTTAAATGGTGCAATAGAGATACATCAGTAAAAAATGAAAAAAATCTTTTAGTGTTTATTTTACAGTTATTTTTACACTCGTAGCAAAGTTTCTGTATTATAGGGCTATAAATAGCACCTATTTATAGTACATTAGTGTAATTTTTACTATATGTTTTTTTTTTGTATTAAACCTTTAGGTTTGCTTCTTGTTTTCATCATCTTTCATGTATGTGGAAACATTTTTATGACCGGATGGAAACCCGATCCAAATTTCCCACAATGTGGGACAGTGAAGTCTATTTGGACTCATCTTTTGTGTTATGGAGAATAATATATGTAATAACAAGACTTCAGCTGTGTCCATACAAAATAAAGTTTGTCTAACTGTGGAGATGTTAATGGGAATGCAAATAAGCACACAGAGAACAGCCCTGTGGTGGGATCAGCACTGCACACCTGCTACTGTCGCGTGCCCTTTCATGGCTTTTTCACTGTGTTTAAACCAGCAAATTCTAAAATAAAATAAACACAAAAATATTCTGCCCATAGTAAATGCTCCTGTTATTGATATAACTTACCAAAAGGCAAGATGCTGCAGTTTTAGTGTACTGGATAATACCATAGACAGTAACCTGCTGTCAGAGAGGCTAATTAACCTCAGCATTTTAACCATGAATACTGATGACCTGTCCACGATGGATGGCTGGATGGACTCAGTTTAACACATGAATCCACAATAAAATCACCAGAATAACAATTCTTAGCAGATTGATTATAGCTTGTGGTTATACATTTCAGTGCATGGAAAGAAATCCCAGTTCCAAAAAAAGTTGGGACAGTGTGTAAAATGTAAATCAGAACAGAATGCAATGACCTGCAAATCTCATAAACCTTTATTTTATGCATAACAGAACACAGAAATGTTTAAATAAGGTCATTTTGAATGTGATGGCAGCAATACAACTCAAAACAGCTCAATAGGACCATGTTTACTACACCCTCTCTTCTTTTAACAACAGTCTGTGAACATCTGAGAATGGAGGAAAGCAGCTGCTGGACTTTTGGGAGAGGAATGTTGTCCCATTCTTGCCTGATATAGGACTGTAGCTGCTCAACAGTCCTGGTTCTTCTTTGCCTTTTTTTCCATTTCAAGATGCACAACATGTTTTCAGCTGGTGAAAGGTCTGGACTGCAGGCAGGGCAGTTCAGCATCTGGACTCCTTTACTATGAAGCCATGCTGCTGTAATAGCTGAAGTATGCAGTTTAGCATTATCTTGCTGAAATATGAAAAGCCTTTCTGAAAGTGCTCCTGAGCCCATGCAGTGATTTCCATGACATAATCATGCCTGTTTTTAATGCAGTGAAGCCTGAGGGCCTGGAGATTACAGACATCAAATATTGGTTTTCAACTAGAGAGATTTCTCCAGATTTTCTGAATTGTCTGATGATATTTTGTTCTGTAGATGATGAGATATTCAATTATCCTTCATAATTTTATGTTGAGGAACATTATTCTGAAATTGTTCCACAATTTCTGCTGATCGGTGAACCTCTGCCCAGGCAAACTCTGCCTCTCCAAGATGCTCTTTTTATACCCAATCATGTTAGTGACCTGTTAACCTAATTTATTGCAGTGTTCCAGCTGTTTCTTTTTAGTACCACTTACTTTTGTTTCCCTGTCTCAACCTTTTTAGGACATCTTACTGCCATCAAATTCAAAATGAGCAAATAGTAAAATGTCTTATTTTGGAACATTTTATAACCAATCCAAATTTATTTATAAAGCACAAAGTTGACCAAAGTGCTTCACATGAAACAGAGGGTTACACAATAAAATAAGAGATACACCAGACAAATGTAAAATGCTATGTGTTAGTCTAGGAACTCAATGATGAAAATAATTAGTTAGTGTTATAGACGTTTTACACTCATCCATACAATACATTAAAATGATAAGAAATAAAGTAAATACTAGAAAGAAAGGAGAAACAAATTCACATATGTCAATGTGCTCTGAAAATGGTCAGGTACAAGGACAGGGCTGAAAATGAGTAAAAGAAAAACGTTGAAAGAACTGTAAAACTATTGCTCAAGACCACTTTAAAAAAAATACAAGAAAACAAAAAAAGAAAGCAAAATATAAATAAATGTGGGGTTGCTCATGGCCTTTTCACAGTACTGTATAATGTAGGAAATTTGATATTTATTCAAAGTTAATGTTGATAGTTCAACCTACAGCTGTGTGACCTATTGTGAATAAAACGTAAATAAAAATTAAGACCAAAAAATTCCAATATGTAACCGAGGGCGCGTTAATAAAACCCCAAAAAATTTAACACTACTGTATTTGGAAAATCGGCGAGAGCAGCATCATATCATAAACACACCTATTCAGCCACCAGGGGGCGATATACGTTTCTATGGCTGTAGTTTCTGCAGGAGCAGAGGAAGTGAAGCAGCATCGTAAACATGGCTGACAGTGGAGTGACAGGTGGGTTTCAGAGTGTGTAAATAGCTGCAGTTTATTTAATTTTTCCTTTTAGTTTTTACGCTTTCGTGGTGGGCGTAACGAAGAAGTAGCTCATACTCATAGCGCTTGGTATTGTTTTTAGCTGGTAGCAAAGTTAATTTTCCAGCTGCTAACGTTAGCATTGCGAGCATGTAAGCGGTACTCCTGCCGTAGGCACGGTGAATGTATTGCATCATCTTTTCGAGTTAGTTTTTTAAATGTACAGTATGCATATTTCTAGTTGTTACTGTGCTGTGAAGATGATGCACCACACTAGTTTTGTTACTGGTGTCGCTGACGCGGTGCAAACTAAAAGCAGCTAACAGAATCAACCATAGTATCACCGCCCCTTGTGGAAAAAGTAACGTAAGTAGATTATAATGCTAAATAAACTAATAATATCGTCATCTATTGGTGCCTTACAGATGGACCCGGGAGGAAAGATGATATTGAACGTGCAAAGGTTAGTGTTGATGTTTTCCTGGCATTTATTAAAAAAATTTATGAGGCTAAATATGTTCCTTAATAAGTAAGTTTTTCTTGACTCCCCTTTCTGACACTGTCACTTGACAGAGTGAAGGCAAAGAGCTGACCAAGGAGGAGAAGCAGCGGCTGAGGAAAGAGAAGAAACAGCAGAAGAAAAACAAAGAGAAAAGGGACGACAAAGCTTCACAGGAAACTGAGAAGGAAAAGCAGCCGGTCATTTCAGCGGCTCCGGCACCCCAGCCTCCAACACAACCCACAGCGCAGAAAGGTGCCTGCAGTTTAAACAGTAGCAGGTGTTCCTGTAGCTGGATGTACAGTGTGATCATTTTTATTTTTACCTTGACATTTGTGTCCCTTTTGGTCTTTGCCAGTTCCTTCAGCAGTGCCTGCTCCTGCGCCTGTTTCCGTGCCTGCCTCAGAGGCTTCTGCACCTGCAGACAAGCCAGCAAAGACTAAAGCGGAGCTGAAAGCTGAAAGGAGAGCTCGGCAAGAGGCTGAGAGGGCCAGCAAACAGAGCAAGAAGGGCGAGGCGGGACAGCAAGCAGCCACAAGCAAACCAAAAGCAACCCCCAGCGAGCTGCAACCAGGTACCCACAAGGATGGCCATCTTTCTGAAAATCTAATATGACGTATTACATGCACTTTTGAGCCAAATCATTAAAATCTCTCACAGATTAATATAATAACATTGACTATCTTGGCGGATGTTAAGATGTAAAATATAAAGTGAACAGTCAGAGAAACAGGCAGGTACCTACAGAATTTTGACAAGGGCCTGACAACTTATTTGTGCCATCCCAAAAACTGCATGGGTGTGGAGTGCTCCTAATTGGCAGTGATAAATACCCAGTAACAGTGGTAGTTGTAGGGCCAAACTTTGATCTCATGATTGGCTGCTGGGCAATATGCTCGAATAAGACCGATCGGTGGGAGAATCAGATGGATTAAGTGTTACGTGTCCGTGTCATTAAATTCATGTTTAAAACACAGTTTTAGTTTTTATTCTTTCAGTTGCAGCCCTAGTGGTGTTTAACAGTCTGAGAGTTAAGATTAAATATAAAAACAGATTTCAAATGTAGCCTTAGTCTGTGTGGAAATTTGGTAAGGTTAGCAAGTGTAGGTGTCTTGCTTTAGGATCATATATTAACACTTATAGAACAATAACATTTTTGTAAAATTGTTTGCAGTCAACAGAAAAAAAATCAAGAAATAAAGTTGTGATTAAGAATCTATTTTTCTTACTGATGCTCATCAGGGAAACACAAAGACATTAAAAGCTACTGAAAAACCTTAGACCCTACTACTATATCGGAGATCCGAGGGAACTTCAGGAGTGGTGACGCTATTTTCCAGAAAATTGATTGGTCAGTAGGCAGTGTTTCAAACCTGCTGAACTTGTATTTGGAACCTAACCTGAAGAATTGAACCGCTTTTATAGTACATAAAACCCAGATTTAACCCTGAAGTTTCCCGGATAAGATGTAATCCTGCTTCGCAGTACAGGACTCAGAGCTGTTTAGCAGCTTCCAAACGACCAGCAGCATGTAACGCAAGTTGATCTTAATGTTTTGGCTCATCAGTGTAGTGTGAAGAACATTAACACTTTTTGCATTTTCAGTGGTGAAGAGGCTCCCAGAACACATTCAAGTGGACAACCCAGACGTTTTAAAGAAACTTGCCAAGAAGTTGGAAAGACAACAGGTCAGTATTATTATGTGCAACTTCTAAAGATCCTGAACAATGATTTCAAACTCACTGAATACACAAGATACACAGTGATTCTAATTAACCTTTAAATTTATAGTCAGAATGGATAATTTCATCAAGAAATGTTTGACTTGTTTTATGAAAACTTGCCTGATCTTGGACGCTTCAAGTAACTATTTTATATGCATGAATCTAACATACAGTGTTGTAAAAATATTCAGTCGATGGACAAAATATTTTGGTGACTGTATATTTACAACATGTTATATTAGAAGTATAACGTCTCCTACAGGTGTCAGCTTCATGATATGGAAATCTAAGATTTTACTAGTTAAATCTGAGACAGTTCTAATTAATCGAAAGTCTCAGTCAAGTATGTGCTTTAGTAAGATTCCTGTTAGTTGGTCAGTAACTCTAAAATAAAGTGCTATACTTGCTTAAATAATTGCAGTCACAGTAACCATCAGTTGTTATTGTGTGTGATTGTACCCAACATTTCTTTCAGACGCCAGAGCACAGTGCTGCTAAAAAGGTATAAGCCATCGTGGTCAGGTTTTACAGAATGTGTGCCATTAACCTTATTTTTTTGGTTCTGTTTTGCTCGCTAACCTGGTAGCTTAATCCGGCTTAACCCCAACACCGCTTGGTTCTTCCAGAGTTAATGAAAGGGATGCATAATTGTCTCTTCCATGGAGACAGCTGTTGTGTTCGCAAGTTGGTTTAATACTAAGTGTGTTGTTCGCTACAACACCAGGCTGTGCGCTGCGTGCTGCTCTTTGGTTACTGTTAATTATAACAGTAATTTGTAATTTTGTAGGCTTGGTTTCTTCTAAATCCATGCAGAATTCAAAGTTTAATGCAGTTCTTAATGAATACAGTCTAGGCTTTGCTGTGACTCCCTTTTTAACCTCATTAACTTAATTTTAATCTCTGACCTGGTGGATGTTTTATGCATTATATTTCAGATCCCGCTGCGCTCAGATTACGGCTACAAGGTCACCTTGTTTTCTCATCTCCACCAGTACAGTCGCAAAGCTCCTCTAACACAGCAACTCAGGTAAACTGACTGGTTATGCCACCTGAAAAGACTTTGATTTGTGTTTTTCCAATTATGTTGTAACCTCTTCAGATTTCCTTAAATCTTATTAACTGACTATTTTGTGGTTTTCAGCATTCCTTCCACGGTGATTCATCCTGCTATTGTCAGGCTGGGTCTGCAGTATTCACATGGCATTGTTGCAGGATCCAATGCTCGCTCTGTTGCCCTGCTGCATGCCTTCAAACAGGTACAGTCCTGCAGAGCAGAGACCATTCATTCTTCACAGCCCAATTGTCTTCCCTCTCCAGCATTAAGGCCAACACAGTGACTGTTTGGCTGACTGCAGTCAGATACAAAGAAGTCAGCCAGTATCGGAGAGAGTCCTCAGCCTAAAATGAGATGTTATCTGTTATCATGTTACAGTTGTGGTAAAAAGAAAGTACACCCTCTTTAAACTCCATGGTTTTACATATCAGGACATTGTAAAAAATAATCTAGCCCTTAAAATTAGGTAGATACAATCTCAGATTAACTACAAAACATGGCATTGTACTGTCATTGTTCAATAAACAAAAATAAAGCCAAAATGCAGAAGCAGTGTGTGAAAAACTAAGTATACCCTGACCACTCCTGTAGGAAATAAGAGGATAAGTAGCAGCCAGGTGCTGATAATAAAATGCACTTGATTACCTGATCATCAGTGTGTGAGCACCTCTATAAAAGCAGAAGTTTGGCAGTTTGTTGGTCTGGAGCTTTCAGGTGTGTGTTAACACAGTGCCAAGGAGGAAAGGCATCAGCATTTGTCTTAAAGAAGCAAGTGTTGCTGCCCCTCAATCTGGGAAGGTTTATAAGACCATTTTGAAACAATTTGAAGTCCATCATTCTACAGTGAGAAATATTATTCACAAGTGGAAAACATTCAAGACAGTTACCAATCAACCCAGGAGTAGACATCCCAGCAAATTCACCCCAAGGTCAGACTGTGCAATGCTTAGAGAAACTGGAAAAAAAAATCCAAGAGCTACATCATAGACTCTACAGGCCTCAGTTAGCATGGCAAATGTTCATGACAGTATAATTAGATAAAGGCAGAACGAGTATGGTTTGTTTGGAAGTATTGCCATGGGGAGAGCTTGTTCTTTCTAAAAAGAACATGGTAGCATGGCTTAGCTTTCGAAGTTGCATCTAAACAAACCACAAGATTTCTGGAACAATATCCTTTGCATAAGCCAGACCAAAGTGGAGAAGTTTGGTGAAAACCAAAGACAGCAAATCAACACAAACACCTCATACCAGCTGTCAAGCATGGTGGTGGAGGGGTGATGATTTGGGTTTGTTCTGCAGCCACAGGACTTGGGCTCCTTGCAGTCATTGAGTTGACCATGAACTCCTCTGTATACCAAAGTATTCTAGAGCCAAATTTGAGGCCATCTCTCTGACAGCTAAAGCTTGACAAAAATTGGATAATGCAACAGAACAGTGATCCCAAATCTACAGCAGAATGGCCGAAAAAGTGGCCCAGTCAAAGTCCAGTATTTTATTTCTCCCTTCAGGTAATAAGGGACTACACTACACCTCCAAATGAGGAGCTGTCAAGAGACTTGGTCAACAAGCTAAAGCCTTATATCAGGTAAAGGAAAAATTGTACTATCTTTAGTCATTTATCGTCACTATGTTTCCTTTACACTACTGTTAAATGTTTGGTTTAACACATGAAATGATTCCTGTTGCTTTGGGTTTCTTTCAGTTTTCTGAATCAGTGTCGCCCTCTGTCAGCCAGCATGGGTAATGCAATCAAATACATAAAGAAAGAGATCTCCAATATTCCTAGTCACTGTAAAGAAGAGGAGGTTAGTGACGCTCTTGTAATTGTAATCACATAATCACATGTAGTCTGTTTAAATAATGAGATTTTAACATGATTAACTCTGTGTGGCTCACTTTAAGCTTCTAGTACTTAATAACTTGTGTACTTCATTGTCTTTTTAGGCAAAGAGCAAACTGCTTGACTGCATCGAGTCCTACATTAATGAGAAGATTAATCTTGCTGGTGTAGCTATTGCTAAGTGCGCCATAGAAAAACAAAAGATCAGTGATGGAGATGTCATCCTGGTTTATGGATGGTAAGTCACTAAAGCTGCATGTATATACTTAGTTTCAACTGTTAAATCTGTTGTTTTTTTTTAAGCATTGCTTAATTTTCTATTCTTAACAGTTTCTTTTCCCTGTTTTGGTTTGGTGTAACCATCCTTCCGCATTTTCTTCACATTAACGCATCAAATGTTTTGTTGTTCCTGACAGCTCATCGCTGGTCAACCACATCCTTTGCGAGGCCTTTGAGAAAAGCAGAAAGTTCCGTGTCATCGTAGTGGACAGCAGGCCTCGGCTAGAGGGCAGGGAGGCCCTGAGGCGCCTGGTCCAGAAAGGCATCAACTGCACCTACGTTCTTATTTCGGCTGTCTCTTACATCCTTCCAGAGGTAATCATGGAGCTACAGTACAATGAGCATGGCATAGATATGTAGTAGTTGACTGACAATTCAGTTCTAAGCACTTGAAGGTTTTTTGGTTCTCTTCTAGGTATCAAAGGTTTTCCTTGGTGCTCATGCTCTGCTGGCCAATGGTTACGTCATGTCTCGAGTGGGGACATCACAGATAGCTCTGGTGGCCAAAGCCTTTAATGTGCCTGTGCTGGTGTGTTGTGAGACCTACAAGTTCTGTGAAAGGGTGCAGACAGATTCCTTCGTATCAAATGAACTTGGTATGGAAAGTATTCAGTGGCATATTTGTTCAGTTGCTACTTAATGTCTGTGAGCCTTTCATCTCAAATTCTGCTTTGGTTCAACTTTATTTCCATATACAAAACTTTGAGAACCACCAGTTTATCCTCAAATTTTCTTTCCAGATGACCCTGATGACCTCATTGTAACCCGTAAAGGAAAGACTCAGCTGGAGAACTGGCAGGAAGAACCCTCTCTTGGCTTGCTTAACCTGGTTTACGACGTGACGCCGCCTGATTTCGTAGACCTAGTCATCACAGAGCTTGGGATGATCCCGTGCACCTCTGTCCCTGTGGTGCTGCGAGTCAAAAATGTGGACCAGTGAACAACTCAGTTTGTGTGCACAAATGTTTGCACACATTTGCGCTTTTAGCATGCAATAAATATATATCTGAAGTGGAATATGCTTTTTAAATGGAGTCCACGTGTGTTTTTATGGTAGTGTTGGATAAATGGGGATTTGTTTCCCAGGCTAATGTGACAAGAAGGCTGGTTCTGATAAGACAGTGTTTCATGTTATAAGATCCACTGTTTATTAAAAATATTTAATTGCCTAAACAGTACCATTGAGCTTCACAACACACTGGTTGTCAACCATGGCATGCAATTTGAAACAGAAAAAGTTTCCTAATTACAGTTTAAGGGTCAGGTGAGTTTTATGACGACGTGATCAGCTGAACACAAATTTAAGACATGAACCAGATACTTTTTTTTTTTCAGTAAAGCAACTCGAGTTTATGTTCTCAGTTTTCATATTGGCACATAGTTGAAAACCAGAAATTTTCTGCATGCTCTAGATGCACACACTTCACAACTATTAGTTGCAATATTCAAGTCAGTGCATTAACATTCAGACATTTAAGTCTGCAGAAGCCACGTATTGAACACAGTACTGCCCTTTAACACTGAATTTTTCAGCAGGAGAACTTTACATTTTAATAGCTGAAATCAGTTAAGATATTTAATTCTGTATCTGCATAATGTAAACATGATCCCTATTAGAACCCTGAATCTCACTGGAGAAGAGTATTAACAGAACTTACCCTTTAACATCTAGACATTTACACGTGATCTATAAACAAAATGTGACAGTATCTTCCACATTTTGTGTTTTATCTTAAAAATAGAACTAATGTAATAAGATTCTGAAGATGTAAATGAAAATAAGGCAGCTATTAAAGTAACTTTAAAGGTGCATACACCAAAGCTCAAAGCTTTTGATGCTTCATGTCAGAACTTATATTAATACAGACATGGTCTTTGCTGTCAGTAAAGTATAAAGGTCAACATGTTAAAAGTTGTTGCCCAAACATGCTTCCGGAAACAAAGTCAGTATTTGTATAACGGCACATGCTGTCAGCATATCTAAATAATTTTGTAAACCACAGCATTTTACCTTCACTACAATACTGTGTAAGTCAACTACATTTACAAATATGGGTAATGTGGTAATTGCGGTAATTCTTGACAAAAATACTTAAATTGTAGTGAAACAGTTTCAAAGTCAAACGTGTAAATTTCCCTGAAATAAAATACAACTGCCCCACAAAAGGTGTAACGTTGATTAAAAAACATTTAAAAGAAGCCTGGTGTCCCCTCAGACTTTGTCAGCATTTTTCCTGTTAGCATCTTCCCTTTAAGAACAATCAATTCCAGATTAAAACCTGCTGACTAGAGTTCAGCCTCAGGGTGATTTGGCCTTGCGTCTCTGGGTGGCCCACAGAAGAAAGGAGATCACAACTGTAGAAGCTGCAAGAGGTCCAAACATTTGCAGAGCTGGGAACTCCCCCTATTGACAGTTTTAACAAATGCATAACTTTAAATAATCAAACAACAACAACAGGTGATCCACTTAAAGCTGCTCGCAGAACTAACCTCTCGAAGACACTTGTATCCATGGAAGTTTTCAGCACAGCTGCACTCAAAGAAGCCCGGGCCGAAGGGGGCGCAGAGGGAGTTCTCTGGACAGTTCATGGCTGTGGATTACCAATAAGTCTCAATAGATGCCATTTGTAACAACGTGACTACTGTAGTTTTAGATGGTATGTGTCACAGCAGAAGTTGGCAACTTACACAGCTGTCCAGTTTCATTGCACATATTCCTTTGGCCTTCACAGTGACGGTTTCCCTCTTTGATTTCCACCTTTTCCCAAGATGTGTTGCTTCCTGGACAATTTATATTTTGTGGTAAAATCCTACAGAGAAATTAAGTTAGACAAAATAAAACTCAATCCAATACTGAAGAGAATCTATGATAATTTAAGTTTTGTTTTGTTTTTTAGCAGAATACTTACATGTAGTTTAACTTATTAAACCCTTGAAATGCTGTGTCATTGATGTTAACAATGGGATTGAGCGAGAGGTCTCTGTAATATAAATATTTATAGGGTAAAATGCATTTAGAAGCGCAGACACATAGATAAAAAAAAATACTAGCGCTTTCTGCTACATACATTTATCCAATCACACACATTCATATGCCTAAGCACTTTATCTGCTGTTTATCTATGCCTAAGCACTTCGTCTAACATTGACATATCTTGCCCAAGGATACTTAGATATGTGGACTGGAGGAGCCGGGGATCAATCCACCAGCCTTCCAGTTGGTAGAAAACTTGCTCTACCACAACCAGAGCCACCCCGTTGTACTCATTTGCTTTAGCTATGTGTATTTTTTGTGTAGTTAAATCATTTTAGTGCTTGCCAGAAGGAGACATGAAAGTTGTTATACATGGCTAGAAATAGAAACTTTCCTAAAGTGCTGCTGCTCAAGAATGTTCTTATCAACATGAAAATAATGCTGAGGAACTCCCTGTAAACATATAATGTTATCCTGTGGATAAAGGGTGTGAAACTATATTTACTTACATCATGAAAGCCGTTGATGCTCCTTGAATATCCTGCACGCAAGCTAGTGAACAGTTGGACAGATCCAACCTGACAACCACAAAAAGCAAATAACGTTCAGATTATGAAGAACAACTTCTTCTTCTTTCAGCTGCCTCCATCTCACCCTATCCCTCGCATCTTTCTCTGTCACTCAAACCCTCTGCATATCGTCCTTCACTACATCCATGAACCTTCTTTGAAGTCGTCCTCTTTTCCTCCTGTCTGGCAGTTCCATATTCATCATCCTATGTTCAATTTATCCACCATCCCTCCTCTGCACATGTCCAGACCAGCCTTGCCTCTCGGTGTCTCCAAAACACTCAAACCTGAGCTGTCCTACTGATATACTAATTTTTAATCTTTTCCATTCTGGTCACTCCCAATGAAAATCTAAGCATCTTCAACTCTGCCACCTTCAGCATGGCCTCCTGTCTTTTTGTTAGTGAGATTAATGAAGAACTAACTTTTCAGAAAGTGAGGGGGCGTTTTTTTTTATGTGTAATGTGCAAACAGAGACAAATACTACAAGTTAATACACAGTCATTATACCAGAAAGAAGAAGACGTTTACTTTTTTAACAGTTATTTACAATTTGAACTGATTTAAGAGTTTAACAACTTTGTTTGGGTGTAAATTCTGTTTCCGACAGACCCTGAAAGCAGCAAGTCCTACCCGATGATGTGTTCAGGGTCGTTTGTGTTGTCATTTCTCATACAACAACGTCCGTCTATTCGTCCAGCGGATAAGGAGCAAAAATGACCCACCGCAGAACTATTTAGGATTGTCCCGCCACACAGCTTACATACCTGCACACACACATGTACATACACGTCATAACGAAGGAAAAATACATCTATAAACAACAATACTGCTGGCCATTTCCTTGCTGGTACATACAGCTACACCAAAACATTTTGTTTTTCGGTAATATACAAGCGCAAAGTGCCACTCACTTATTTAAGTAAAGACTACAGACTACAGCCCAGTCTTACCTTCAGCTCAGTCAACTGATAACTTGCGTTAAAACACAAATTAAAGATCAAAATAAGTGCGATCGATTTCATCCAGCTACATACGGCTTTCATTTTCAGCGACTTGAGTCACATGATCCCATTGCAGCGTGGCACGTGACAGGAAGTTGGTCCAACAGTTTACTAGATTTTATTACCTGCCTCTTTACGCAATACACACACTACAAAAAAATGGTAGGAAAACATACAGTAAGCAGTTTCTTGCTGTGGAAAAGATGTACAATTACATAGTATTGCTTGTAAATGTAATTTTTTTTCAAACACAGAACGCACTTAAATATTTTTTCTCATTTAAAAATATTTTAGGCGCTACACCCCCCCCGTAAACGTACGTAGTTATAATTTTCAAAGGCGTATATTTGATGTATTTTATAAAACTGAGGGGTTTTTTTTGTTTTTTGTTTTTTTACTTTAATGGATTTTGACTGCGCGTTCACTGTCAGTTCGGGTTGCACCAAATAAAGTGGCTACTTCAAATAAGATATCATTTTATGGGAATAAAAAATGAAAGCCTCTTTGTTTTACGTTTACAAAATATTTTGCCATACGGTAAAATACTTTGATGTCTTCGGGGGAATTTGTGTCTTAGTTAACTTAATACCACAAACCGCAGAGAACCCCTCTGTCGATGATAAGATGGTTTGACCCATAATATTGCGTTGCCTCTTGATGGGCAGATACGTACGCTGAACACAGAGTGGTCGGACCTTAGGGTAATCTCTGCTTTTTACGCGATATTTGCCACATTTTATCTCTATGTAATCCTTGTCGCCGTGTAAACTTTTTCAGCAAAGGTAGGGGGTCGGAAAAACAGAAAACCCTGAAGTCCACTCACATATTACGAAAGGTTTACCAAAAAGGGCTTTGCGACGCTGTGGGGATTGCAAGAGCCAACTGCACCTTTTAACCAGCAACTTCATCTGCTTCCGCTAATGAACTGAATTGGCTGTACAGCTTGAAACTGAGTTTTTTGTTTGCTTGTTTGTTTGTTTTAAATATGTGGTTTTAAGGTTTTTCTTACAAATTACATCAAATGAGTTCATAGGATATTGTAATGCTAACAGTGAAGGTGTAATTACACTTGCAACATGGCTGCTACTCGAACGGCAGAGGGAAAAGTTTAACACGGACGTGGGAGAAGTTTAATGCCTGTGCGACTTGGTATGTGAGTTTTTGTCTAGATAATAAAGTCGTAAGCAGTCGCCCCGTAGTTCGGCAACGCTTTCCCCGCGGACTTGCAAACCAGTGGCTGAACCGAGTGAGAGAGAGAGAGCGAGAGACACCTCCTCCTCGCCCTCCTCCTCCTCCGTAGTCACCGCCGATAGTCACTGCAGTGGACTTTGTCGGGAAACTGTGGTGTCTTCCTTTCCATCGCAGACTGTGGTGGCTTTAAAGGACTTGTCGCCTGGGAGCTGCCAGTGTTTCGAGCTAAGATGCATTTTTCCATACCCGACACAGAGGTTCGCTCGGGAGAAAACGGTTCGACCTATGTGGTAAGCATGACAATGTGTCTTTTTTTGTTTTACCCGCTTTAACACCCAGTCTGTGTTCATGCTTGTTTCAGCTGGCCACGGGTCGGGGTAATGTCAGTGCGGCACGGGTTACACTGCTTACTGTGTATGAATTATTGGGAAGGGATGCACCGCTGTAGGCTAAATAACTGCACGGTAATAAAACACTTACAAATACTACTGTGTAGTCATGCACTTAATGCTCTTCAGGGGTTAAAAAACTTAATTTAGTATTATTCTTTGAGGCATTAACAGAAAAGTAATTTGGCTTTCGTCATGCTCAAGACTATTTTTGGCATTTATTTTCATCTCGTGGAGAAAAAATTCTACAGTGCAGACATATTGCATCATTATGGCATGTCTGAAGTTTAACACACTGTCATTTACTGTCAAAGCTTTGTGCACAAACTTGAATGTGTCCCAGTCTCTTGATACCCTTAAATCAGCCACAACAGAGTCTCTTTTGTTTTAAAGGCTTGAGCCAGCACCTACATTCTTAGTGAGATTTGAGGTTTGCTTGCCATGATACTGCAGTCCTCCTTGTTATTTAGAAGAAAAAAAAATACAGCCAGCATTGCTTTAACTCCATCCCTTAACTAACAGTTACATATATCAGTCTAAACCATGGCAGTCTTCAAAGCACGTTAGGATCTGCAGCAGTTGTTTCTTGGTTGTACAAAGAGATTTCATACTGTGTGTTTATTTTCTTCTATTTTTGGTTTCCCATTGTCTTTAACATTGTTTGGAACATGAATTACCATTGTGTTTTGGACTGGAGTGTTCTGAAGGCAGCATTTGTGAAGGTTGATCAAGGACAGCAGTAATGAAGCACCATTTTCCTTGCAATTTTTGAGAAACCAGTGACTGACAGTCAGGATACATTGTGCTAATGTTTGCCAGATGTACTGTTTATTTCCCCAAATTTGCATCAATGCAACAGATTTCTTCCTTATGCTGCTTGATTACTTGAACAGAGACAATGAATATGATCTATTGACGATCACAAGTTGCCAGAAAACCGCTCGGCCTCAAGTAGGATAGATAATCATTTTAGAGCTGTCACTGTGAATTGTGCTTCCATTCCTGATCAATTTTCTAATTATTCCTATTCCGTTTGGTGTGTGTGTGTGTGGGGGGGGTCTTTCACAGGTTTCACAGGTTTTCAGCATAAATACAACAGTTTTCTTACTTCTGAACACAGAGTAGGAAAAAGGGTTGCATCTGATTCAGATGTGCAGAGTGTTGATAGACGTCATTGTTTAGTAATGTGCAACTGTCAGAAAAACGTGCCAGCATTTGATGAATGGAACTGAAAAGCTTGGCGTGCCAATGGATCAGATCATTTGCAGCCTGTCCTCAGTTCCCATTCAGGTTCAAGCTTGTTTCTTCTCAGCTACTGATATGGTGCAACAAATAACAGTAATGGTTTAGGATTGTTATAGAAAATAATGTTTAAAGTACTCATTAAAATTTTTTTGTGTCAGATTCCTTTGTATACATGCTTTAAAAAAAACATCTGCACCGTCTGATTTCCATATAACATCACTCAATGACAGTCAGTGTCACACACCTGTGAATGAGTATTTTCAGTCTTGACTGTGTGTTCAGAAGAAAGGAAAAATCTTGGATTAGGCATATTTATATTTGAATAAACACAGAAATTGGATTGGGAAATAAAGTTAAAAGAAGTAGCAGAAATGTGGAATAATTTAAAAACAGCGGTTAATCAAGTATCAGTTGTTTCCCTCCTTACACTATTCTAGTATTGCCATCTCTGACATATCTCTACCTGGCTGAGCACGTTTTAGCACATTTGTACTCCAATGGGAAAAGCAAAGGCCTTTCCCCTCTCAGCTGGCAGTCCTGTGACTGTCACTGTGACCTTCCGTAACCAGTTTAAAGGAAGGGACTTTGCTTGATTATAATGCTGAGAGATGGGTTGTGTACTTTGGAACCAGTAAGCCACAGAATCTGCCAAGTTTGCAAAGGGCTTTCTTAGAATTAAAAATGGCATTTTAAGGCAGTGTTCCTGTGCAAAGCCAGACAAGTTGGGTTTTTTTCCTTTAATGACCGTACTTCCTGTTTTCTATTAGACTTTGTGTCTCTGCCTCTTTGACACAGTGTTCACAGTAATTCTTTTTTCTCTTTTTTTTGTGTTTTTTGGGTGTGTGAAAGAGAGACTTTGGTGCTACACTAAGTGAGAGTAACTCATTTACTCAGGTTCAGAATGAGATCTAAACTAGTTAATATTTGTCTGTATTTTTTTTGATCCACGAAAGCTATACTCAACAGTGTAGCGTTGTCAGTGGGCTCTGCATACTGAGCCATTTGTATAAATTTAGAAATACAGAGAGGATCCCTAAAATGTGCTCACAATAGCAGGTATCTTGGAAATCCTCTCACAGAAACTGGTTTGAATACATTATGTTAAAAGAAGATTAGATCACCCGTGGGTCACAGACAGATTTTCTTAATATCAATAGTGTCTTGGTTTCACTTGAGTAAGAATCTTTATCCAGGAACAAATTTTAGATTGTAGCTGGCTAATGAAAGCAAAATGTTTTAAACATGATGAGGAGATGGGATCAAAATGTAAAACTATTTAAATACATTTATAAGAGTTGGTGTACAGAAACAAGCCAACGATGAGTGTAGGAACATGGAAGGAAGCACATGCAGGCTGTTGAACTGTCCCTGAGTTGAACTGTTTGCAGTCCCAAAAAATGTAGGGTAATGGTTTGCATTTTCAAACAGAGCCAATGCATCCTGCATACTCATTCTTCCTTCCTGTCAGGATACTGCCTACACAGACTTTTTTTTTTTGTCCAAGCTTTCCATTTTTTACTCAAGTTTCAGTGTGAAATTCTTATTTTCCCCTTTGATTGTTTGTGTGGTTCAGTAAAAGCATGCACATGTACATACAGGAGGCGGCAAAACTCTTTTTGTTTGGACAGATGACCCGCCATGTTGACTGCAAATATTAATTAAGACAGAAGGGGCGGGGGATTAAAGCACTAGCAGTCTGTGCCTTGACATCCATCTCAGTGAGCTTACAGATCCCTATTGGTGTACACAGCCTGCTGGAAGCTGATGTTTTTAGCAAATGAAGGAGGAAATAATAATTCTCCGAATATAAATAGTGTGTAAATAACATAATATTATTAGGATTATCAAAAAAATCCCAAACAGTTTACTTTTTTTCTGTGGAGGTTATTCTGTAATTGATCCTACATTCACAATAGCATTACCCCTTTATATATATATGATATAGATATAGATATAGATATAGATATAGATATATGAGTCACTGTTTCACTTAATAACATGAAAAATATACTTGTTTTCGCTTTCTGTGGCTGGCTTTTAACATGAAGGGAAACAGATTTTTGGTCTGCTAATTCCAAGTGGTTGTTTTGCGGAGGAGTATCCAGTGATGGCTCCTGTCAAAACAAGCAAAGTGCCTCCAGAGAACAAGTTAAAGATTCCCCATGAAATACTTTCTCTCTGTATTAAATGTCTGGGTAAAGCAAGAGAAGCTGTTTGGATTGCGAACTGTGCAGCAGGTTCTGCTTTCTCCTTTGGAAGCCAGTGGAATATGATTGAATCCAGTTCACATTTCATCTGTTTGGTCTGCCGAAAAAACCCCCACAAAGACCAACAAAGCACACTGTGGTTGGATGATTAGATGAAATAAGTAGTGAAATTTGATGCTAAAGGTACAGGATGGTAAATGCTGGTTCTTCAGCATCTTTCAGCAGTTGTGGTTTTATTTCTGCAGTGAATATAAATCCTGGTATGTTACACAATATATTTGAAGAAATCTGAGGCACTATGGGGTGTGTATTTAAAGAAACTAATTCAGTATTTATTTATATTTTATACATTTCTCTCTGTATCTGTTGCATATTTGATATTTTGTGTGATTCTGTCAGTGCAAGTATATGAAATTGAGTCTCTCAATGCTCTTTTACACAGTGTTAGTCCTCATTTGTGTCACCTCTTCCCCACAGGCCTACAACATCCATGTCAATGGTGTGCTGCACTGCCGGGTACGCTACAGTCAACTTCTTGGCCTCCATGAACAGGTGAGATTTCAGCCATTTTAATATACCCCCCCCCCACTGCCACTGTGCTTCAAAGCACATTTTTATGCCTGGTGCTCTGAATGTTTTGTAAATCCCATCACATCCACCCATGGTGACCTTTTACTTATATTTGTGTCATACGGTCAATGCGCCACCCTCCCATCGCTTTGAATTACGACTACGATGGCTTGAAGTCGTTTGCTTCTGTTTTTCCCAGAGTTCCAACTATTGGCTGTAAATAGACAGTAATATGTGGGAGGTGGGTGCATGGGGGTGTGTGACGTGGAAAGAATGTTCTTGGCCTTTCTTACACTTTACCTGCTGGGAGAAAGAACTTAATCTGAAAAAGAAATGTGGTTGGAAAGTGTTGAGTTGTCTGTTCTGGAGAGTTTTTCAGTCTCTGCCTCAGCTAAGCTTTACACACAGCCAGACCAATATTTCAGAGCTGTTATTATGCAATTAATGTATTCAGCATCTGCTTGTTTTCTATAGTGCCGTGTTTGGAAATTAACATACTTGTGAAAGTGCTTCACATATATTTTTCTCCCTTTGAAGAAATATTTTTGTTTCATATATAAGCGCTTTGAGCACTGAAATTAATCCCACAGTATATAAAACAGCCCAATAGAAGTGCCCAGTCTCCTGTTTTGTTATACACATTAATAACTAAGCAAACAAGGGCCAAACTTTACAATCTCTATCCTCAACTCTGTGGTATCCATCCTGACAGTTGCTGTTGCCTGGCAACAGTGAGTGGGAAAGACACACTCAAATCTTTAAGCATCAACCCCAAAGGGCTTCCTGTGGCATACTTATGACCCCAAAACACTCCACACGCTGATTGTGGAGCACAAATTTGTCTCAATTATTCCTGAGAAAATTGGATTTTTAACTGTTTCAAATGTTTTCTCTCCTGTGAAGGTTTGTAACAAGACCGAAGCTGTGCTGGATTCAAATCCTGTGTAAAGTAAACAGTAAAAACACGACAGGCTCCTCTAAAAAGATTCTGCATGAGCTCACATTCATTTCAAATGTAGTGTAGTGGACTCTTATGAATCTGTAATCCGTGTTCAGTGTGTGTGTGTGTGTGTGTGTGTGTGGCTGTGAGAGCTTATTTGTATGTGTAACCAGTTGCTGCCTCTGGCATACTGAAAATACCACAGGCAAATATGTCGAGGTGAAAATCGCCTCTCTTCCTCCAGTTCTCACTGTGGTCTACCTTCATCATGCCATATGTGCAGGACCTCAAAATTCCTAACGATGAGTGTGATGCGTAGTTTAAACCTGCAGGTTGAAATGAAATCACATTTGGTGTTTTGATTGTTTGATCTGTGAAATCTTGCTTTAAAACTTATACAGTTCAAAGCTACCAGCCATCAGATGATAGAAAATGGAAAGAAATGAGTCAAGAAGCTGGAAGACAAAGTAAACTTGGAATGACTAGACATTCAGGGTTCCAGATGTGTCCGTGTGTGTGTGTGTAACTCACGGAAACTCCAGCAGCTAGTCGTTGAAACAGTGCTTAAAATAAACCTGTGATTCATCTCAAACAGCCTCAGTGTACCTCTTAGAAAAATTAATCCATAGCTCTGCTGCTCTGTCTTGGCGTTATCATTTGTTTAAACATACATCTCTTTTCAGTGATTATGGCTTTGTTAAAATAAGAATGTAGCCAGCAGACTGCTTGAATAGCCTCTGTTTTCTGTTAAAACCAGAGAAATATTGGTTTGGTGAGGCTTTTTTTTCTTTTCTTTTTAGACTGCAGACTCTTTTTTCCCTCTGAGGTTAACAACTTGTGGTTTGCATCAACAGATAAAGAAAGAATATGGAAGCAATGTGGTGCCTGCCTTCCCCCCAAAGAAGATCTTCACACTGACCCCTGCTGAGGTCGAACAGAGACGAGAACAGCTGGAGAAATACATGCAGGCTAGTAAGTTATTCATGCTGAATGGACTTTTCACAGATGTCGTGTATTGCATTTCACTTCAGTTCTGACTGGATTTAAATCCTAGCTACAGAGTGGTTGTTTTTGCCAGTGTTTAAATTGATGATTTAATTTTTTCTTGTACACATTCTCCTCTTTAAGTATTGGAAGAAGGTTAGGGTGATTTTCTTTTTCTTTCTTTTTTACCACAGCAAGTCTTTGTTTTTGAAACAGAAACTTTGCAGCACAAACACAGTTTCCTTGAGAGCCTTTTTGCCAAAAATTAAAAACAAATACCATGAAGAATAATTCATATCTTCCCCATGTGTAAACCAAGAGGAACCTGTATACCTCACGACAGCTTTAAAAACTTATTTTGCATCAGATCAGTAAACCTATTTGGACTATTTGGAGTATCTCAGTTTGGGAGGTTTTCATTATATTACACACGTTGTGTAAACAGGTCAAAGGTGAACTATCTGCATACATACATGAATAAGTGCAACTGGCAGGAATGCAGAGGGTTTGTTTTAATCCTTTCAAGCACTGGCAGTTACAGCAGAACAAGGAAGCGTTGTTTGAGTGCATATTTGCTCATAGTCTGGGAGCATACGCACACAGGGTGTTCTTGGCTAGAAGTTCACTTGGTTACATCATGGCTTTTTACATAGTTATGGAAAATAAACTGCCACAAACACAGTTTGCACTGATGCAGATGGCTCCAAACTTTCTCTTTTTGTCAAATAGTTTGTAAACTTGTAAAAGGACAACAGTGAGTAGGGTCACACACACACACAAGTACACTCACATTCACACATTTAGTCATATTATATGTAAGTGATTAAATGCTCAGCTTTGCCACTGAAGACAAAATAAGAATCACAAGCAGAGGAGAAAAGTTCATCTGGTCTTTTATTTATTAAATATGGGAATAACAGTATGATGGAGCTGTTTAGTGACAGTTCAAATAACTGATCCTGTGCCAGATTACTGCCCTTCCTTCATAAAGTTTTTTTGTGCTCTAAGCTAAAGTGCCTTGACAAATGACTCGGAAGATGTGACCCATTTCACAAGAACAAAATCAAAATGTATGATAGGAAGTAAGAAAAAATGGGAAGTGGCTCCACCTAAAAGCAATGAAGTTTATGTAAGAGCCACCAAAACTGAATACCAACACCAAGACCAGTTTGGCTTTCATGTTGTTGCTTTATCTTCACTCATTGCTGTCCTGTTCATTTTTTTTTTCAGTCCGTCAGGATCCCTTGCTTGGAGCCAGTGAGTTGTTCAACAGTTTCTTACGGAAGGCACAGCAGGTTGGTGGTTGTTTTTTTTTTTTGTTTTTTTAAAATCTTTCCTGTATTAAGCTGTTTTCAGTTGCACGAACATGGTCAATAGTGTCCAGTGAAAGGAGTGAAAGGAGAAATGCACTTTGAACCAAAGCGCAAAGGCAGTGATTTCTGCTTGACTAGTAATTACTTTTGACACTGTGGTAAAATGAGGTAGCACTATTCTTGCTGTTAGTTGATCACAGCAGCACACATATGCTTATCTTGGATCGTGTCATGTGTACTTGTAAGCTAATGCATAGATGTGTCAAGTCAAGTTTGGTTTGCATGCTGGAACGTGCAAAATGATAACATGAAACATCAAACTGAGGGAAAACAAACTTTTTGTCAAACATTGCAACATGTTACTTTGCGCGTGTACGTGTGTGAGAGAGAACCGGATCCTTTTGAAACATTATATAAAAATAAGAGTGAATCACCTGATGTTTCATTCTGGTGAGGTCTGGTAAAAAGCTCTTTCTGCACCAACAATGCAGGCAGGTTTTCAGCTTAAGTGGATTCTAAGAACACAAACCCATTTCAAATGGGTGGTTTGTTAATAACTTATTCATACCAGGTTGCGTCATTGTCTCATCATTTCGTCTGTGACTTGCATTACCGAAGGCTGTAATTCACCTTCAGATTCATCCGTCTGCAGCCACGTAAAACACATTCTTCTTTTCCTCCACCCTCTTCTCTCAGATTAGCATATTAGAGTCAGTGTTTATGCCACTGCTTACACGTACAGTGAGGGAGGCAGGTCTGGAATAGGAGATGACTTGCCACCCACTGTTGGCTTTTCATCTGCACTTTCAGTGCACTCAGAGACAACCCCCCCCCGCTGAGGGAACAGGGAAAAAAAACAGATGATTTAGCAGAGGTGGTGAGAGACCGCCTGGGGACAGAAGAAGCTGGAGTCATCCAGTTCAAGATTTCACCCTTAATATAATCACAGATTTTAGTGTAGGGCTGGGCAGTATAACAACATTTTCATATCACTTTTTTTTTTTTATCATAATGGTTTCATGGTATTTGACGACTAAGGTGGTGAAGCAAATTGCTAGTGTTAACACCTCGAGCTACCACTTGTGCTCTGCAGCATTTACAGTATATCGTTGTTTGGTTGTCCTCTGGTTCATCTTTAGCAACTTGTACACTTGCTTCGCTTTTACAACTTTGACCGGCAGCCATATTTGCCTCTAAACTTCTGTGGACACGCTCAAGCAAGCACGCCTGTAGCATTGTGGTGCCGCAGTGAAATGAGTCTCCACTGAAACACTTCCGGACACCGCTGCACATATTACAGACATTGTTTAGGCTATTCACCAGTATTGCAGTACATGAAAATTCAAATCCTAATGAAAATAACGACCGGTTTTCGGTGCAGACAGGTATATCACCCAGCCCTATTATAGTGTCATGTCATGTCATGGCTCTGAAATAAGTTTTTGATTTTTTTTTCTGATTTACGTAGTGTTAGAGGCCTCTTCATGTTTCATGATATTCCTTTTACCTCTTTACGTAGGCTTATGTTGTGTGGTGCTTTTTATGTGTGTAGTCACGTGTGCCCCCATCATTTGGCCTTTTTTCACATGTTCTTGATGTAAAATAGCAGGCTGTAGCACTATACCCAAGGTACATTTCTTTGCTTTTGAATATCTTTGATGGGTTTTTTTTGGCTGCTGCTTGGACAAAGCAAGGCAATATTTTAGTGAAGTTGTGATAAATGTTTGCACATTTTGAAAAAAACTATATAGACAATAATCAGTTATGAAGAAAATGAGTGTGACCAATATTGTCCACTCCCAGAGATGTTGGTGAATAATTAATGATGATTTAATAATTAAAGCAATTTAATCAGTCCTTGCAATCTGTTCACTCCACACTTCCTATGTCCTGTGTTAAATAATCTCCATAAGCTAGCCCTTTTCTTTGTGCATGATGGGGGGGGGGAGTGATGATGGAAGGGTTTCCATTGTCATAGTATGGGTTTTTTCCCCCCCCTGCTAACCAGACAATATTTTTCCATCCGTGTGGCTTTGGGTGATTTATTTTATTATTATTTTTCTTTCTGTTGACTGATAGGAATGAAAACGTGTAACTCACCCAAAAAGTTAAATGTTTCCACATTGTTGTTTCCACAGGAGACCCAGCAGATCCCCACAGAAGAGGTTGCAATAGATATTTGCCTCTGTAATGGCCAGAAGGTTACAGTCAACATTCTCACATCGTATAAGACAGAGGATGTCCTTGACGTAAGTGCTGGACTGTTAAGAGAAAGTAAACATGTTTTTACTGAGTCTCCTACAGTACAGTGATTTCTAAGTGCTGTATTTGTAGTAATCCTTTAAGAAACAAAAACAGTGTAATTAAGGTGATGCTGAATGTGCTGTCACTAGATTCTGATGCATAATTTAAAATACTTAGTAAAATACAGTTTTTTTTCTCAGTAATGTTTAGAAGTAAAAATGTTTACATAAAGAAACTATGAGTGAATACTGATTAACTCTGCCATCAGCCACATGTCTTGATAAGGTTAAAAGAAACGGAAGTACAAAAAAAAAATTTTTTTCTGCTTCATTTCAACCTTTACATTATTTGTCTGTTCGACTAGACCACATATGGGCACAGAACAGCCAGAGGGCTAGAACTGGATTAGCCTGTGCTGCTATTTCACTCAATTCCGATGTTTCATCAGTGACCTGTGCAGTGGTGTATACCAGAAAACTAGCAGAATGCAGGCTATTTCAAATATTTATGTAGGCATCTAGATGAGTTACTAATATTTTCATTGTAACTTGTGACCACATTTTGATTCAGTTATTCAAATTGCGGTCCTTATTATATTTAAATTGGTATGCCCACCTCTGACTTAAAGACATTTGAGCTTTTCATAACAGATCTTACAGAACACTAGGGGCTTGCCTGAGGCAAGCAATATTGCTTTAGAATCTCCTGTGAGTTCGGAGACACTACATACAATAAATCAAATTAAGTCATGTTTATTTGTATAGATCCTCCTCAGCACAGCAATACTTTGAGGACTTTGAGATGACTGGTCTACTTCAGTCAAACTAAAGAAAACTCACAGAACAAATTTAAGACAGATGGAAAACAAACCTAAACGCAAAATGATTGCTGGCATGATGAAAATACCTGACAGGCCTGCTTAAGCCTCCGGACCAAAATCCCAAAGGAGCAATTACAGTGAGCTAGTGAAACAAATATATGCTATAATTATCAGATACCTTTTATAATATTTAACTTGTTTTGTTGTTGTCATTGTGTAATGTCCAAACCTTTCAGTATATCCACTTCACCTCCATTCTTCACTGACCATAGAAACGCACACGCTAACTCATCACAGTAAACATGCTGATGTTTCAGTGTCATGTTCTGTGTTGATCTTGGCTGTAAATCGAACTTGTTAGAGCACTCTTATGAAAGTTTAACTACCGTTCACCTCTGATCAGAACAGCAGGTCTCAGAGGTCAGAATTAGAGTAGATTTTAGTCAGTTTCTCTCTCACTCTGTTGCTTGATCATTTCACTTACAATAAAATGCCTGATAACGTTATCTGTAATGTTATCCCTACATTTATTTCATTTTTTCATTAGTTGCGGGAGGATATAACTCTGCAATACCTGCATCTCGGTGCAATATTTATATTATTCATACTGAACAATATCTATGAAGGGATTCTATTCTCTTCTGATATCCCCATGGGATGGGTCTTGTTAGATTGATCTGTTTTCTTTTAATTTTATTTTAATCTTCCACATTTTTCTGAAAAATAAAACTCAGATGAAACAATTAATTGATTGAACATAGCTGAACTGAACTCTTGTTGTTTCTGCAGGCTGTTGCAACAAAGCTTGACCTCCCAGATGACCTTATTGGTTACTTCAGTCTTTTCCTGGTTCGTGAAGGTGTGGATGGAAGTTTATCATGTAAGTTTGAGCTCAAAGTGTAGTCTGCCAGCAAATGTTTTAAGGATTTTTTTTTTCCTAATAACAAGATCTATAAATGAATCCATAATGTATTACTGATGATTATTTAGGTCCTCGCTGGAATTCATTTCTCAGAAACCAAAAGGGACTGTTCTCAGATGACACAAATCACACTGAAATTATAGGATAAATCCTTCTTAGAAACAAGGAAAGTAAATGAAAGTAGGATTTTGGTTTAATTACTTAAACTTTCATCAAGCTTGGCTTAAGACTAGATTCCTGTAGAGCCACAGGGAATTATAATCTGGCAACAAGTACACAACTGAGTTTATTTGTCTCACTGTTTGGAGATATACTTTACCTCAGTTAAAAAAAGATGGTCGGTATTGCCTCATGAGAGTTTATCTTGCATCTGATTTCCTGCAGTATCTCTTACTCCCTGAACTAGAATACATAATTTTTTTTGGGGGGGGGGGGTTCTGACTCCCAGTGAGAGCCAGGTGTATGTTGCCTGGTGCATGCGGAAAATGTTGCAGTGTTGGAGTGGTGTGAGCTAGCACAGTATGTTCCGTGCAGTATTCTCAGGTTAAATGTATGTTGTGGTTTATTAGCAGATTCTGAATGGCATCGCAGCCAAAAGGGCTTATTTTCACTTGACACACATCATTGCATTTGTGAATAGCCGTGTTGGATCAAACCTCACAATCTCAGGGATCCTCATGGCTTCCATCTGCCACATGCTCTCTCATAGAGCAGCTATATCAGGCTGAAAATGAACCCAGATGAATTTGGAGGGGTCTGTATATATTGCAGATATGTTGTTCATCTTGTCACTAAATCTGAGAATGAGTGGTATGAAAAAAAAGTCATGTGCTGAATATGGTTCATGTACGCAGCAGGCCACTGAAACAAAACTGATGGTAGGACGATTGACATAACATGAGAAAAATTCATTTCTTCTCTGACAGGCAGTAAGTTTCCCTGAGGTTGGTGTGTTAGTATATACTATAAAATATGCAAGGGCATAAAAAGAAGAGCCAGGATGTGGTTTGAGTTAGTGCTGCTCTCATCTGCTTTTTGCAGGATTTTTAGCTTTCCAGAGATGATTTTGTTTGCTTAAAAATGTCCTGTAATATTTTCAGCATTGAGTTTGTTTCTGTATATTCCAGATGAGATTTTCAACATCAAAGTAACCACTATGTGTTTCTATTTTCAGTAAACAGCCCCTCTGACCATAAAAAAGACTAAATATACTTTTATAAACCTAATGGTGAACTGAAGAGCTGTTTAGTCATGTGAAGCGCGCGCGCGCGTGTGTGTTTTGAGCACATTTATTGATGGGTGAAAACTAAGTAGCAGCAGCAACGACCTTCAATCTGCTCCACTCTCCTTAGGGAATGGACTGCAATAAAACAGCTGCAGATTATGGACCCACTTACACAAGAGCCCTTTAAAAAATACTGTCACACACAAAGTTTTACCCTGCTGTGGCCTGTACAGATGGTATCTTTCTTGTTGATGCCATTGTTATCCATGTCTTTGGGACTTGAGCTGCATTTGTGTCAAATTCTTCTTTTTTTTCTGTCTGTTTTTCAGTTGTGCGGAAGTTGCAAGAATTTGAGCTGCCTTATGTATCCATTACCAGCTCGCGAAGCTCAGAATTTCACATAGTCTTAAGGAAAAGGTAGGCATCACCTCCTGTTCACATCACAACTTTGAATTTGATTGTGTCCATCTCAAAGTTCTCTCTTCATCCAGTAAAAAGGTAACTCAGATATTTATGTTTCAGTGTAATTTAAGTGTTACTTAATGTATTTTCTTTGTCTATGGTAAAGCGCTTGGTCTAGACAGGTCAGACGAGAAGATAAGTTAGCTCATGTATCGTCACCACCCCCAAGAAGTGGCAGGTAATTTAGAAAAGTGACCTTTGTTTGCCAAGAAGAATGATTATCATGACCTGACAGTAAGTGGGTTTAATGCCAGAAAAGTTAGGGATTAGACTGGGACATTAATCTGATGTGTTAAATGAAATATATGAAATAACCCGAGCTCTGATGACTCATTTACTCTGAGGTTTAAACTTGTTCTCAGCAATCGGTGACTACCAGCTTTCACTTCTTCTTTTTTTTTTCTTGAACTAAAACTAACTTGACAGCCTGAATAGAAACATACCTTCAAACATTTCATATAATTTAATCAATCGCCTCTCTAATGCACACAAGCTGAACATCAGAAGCTTCACAAAGGTCATATTCCAAAAGACTTTTGTGTTTCATCAGTGTTTCCTACATGTTGAGAATTTATTTGAAGGTGGTTGGCACTGGCAGGAAGAGTGTAGGTGGTTGCACCTAAATACAAAGACTGTTTTTTAATTATCTTCAGGCAAAACTAAATGTCTGCCAAAAGAATTGCTGCAGGCATCTGTATTTCTTTCAGATTAACAGAAAAACCCACTGGGCTTGAGCTGTTTGTGTGAAGAACAGCGTATCATCAAGGGTCTTGTGTCATAAAAATGAAAAAAAGTTGTAAAAACTCATCTTACTCTTGTTCTGTTTGAGTGGAAGACCTCAATAAACTAGAAGATACTAATTGCCTGTCCAGTTTCAAGTCTGCAGTCTGATGATTTGTTCTCTTCTCATCATGATAACTTTTTTCTGATTCTTCCTTTTTCTGTTCCTTCATTATTCTCCCTCCTGCTGACTCTGGAGGTACACAGGATGTTTACTTTCTTTCTGCCTTAAGGAAAGTCTCAGTCCTGCTGACCTAGTTTCACTGTGGAGTGTAGAAGAGTGAGGGGAAGAATAAATGTAGAACTAACAAGTGGAGTTAGAGGAAAAACAGACCCCCAGTGTATGAGATCCAGAGGAAATGTGATTTCAAAAGCTCTTTTAGCCTAAAAGGGAATGTTCAAAATGGAGAGAGAAAATTGGTCTCAGTTCACTGAAAACCTAAAATTTACAAATTAGATTTCATTAGTCAAAGCATTCATCAAATTAAAACAGGATTATGAATAACATTCATAGGTAAGATTGTAGCTTTGTGGTGTTTTCAGTCTGTATACAGTAAAGAAGAGCTGGGATGTGGTTTGAACCAGACCAACAAACAAAACTGTCTCAGCAGGCTCTTTAAGTGCACTTTCCATTACATCTGATGAGACAAATTAAAAGGACTCACAGATCCAGACACAGCGCTTCAGATTCCACCACTCATTACTCCCTTTCTTCCCCCTTCCTTTTACTGCCTCCTTCCTTTTTTCCTTCATTGCCTGTTTTTGAATTGCTGATGTGGCTAAGTAGCCTGCTTAATATCTCCTTAAACAACTGTTCCATTCACTAACAACACCCCTGTCAAGCACTCACGTGTTAAATTTCACACTTTTGCTAAGCTGTTGGGAGACATGAATGCAAGGAGGTTTTTGCTTAAGAACAAAAATAAGTAAAAAGTAAAAATAAATAAATAACTGAGACAGAAAAAAATTCCTCAACTGAGGATGTAAAAATCGTATCTTCTTAAGACATTTCACAAACAGAGGCAGAGAGAATAAATGCTCTAGAAAGTGAGATATCTAAATCATATTCCATTATGCTCTTTACTATTATTAAAACACAGACCCAGATCTGATTTTTCTGTCTTGGTCAGATAGAAATGTTTGAATTCCTTTTTCAACATCACGTTCTGCTCCTCAGGCTGCCCTCAGGCTCCCACACATCTCCATCCACAGAAGGACCAGCAGTACTTTTAATATTGCTTCAGTGCTGTGTGGAAATTATGCCATTTCACTTGTATCCCTTCTGCTGCAAATAATTCTTGAGACAGATGTTTACATGGCTGACTCAGTGGCTTAGCTGAGGAATTTGTCCATAAGTCACTCATTTCATAGCTCAACAAACTGCTGATGTAGGTGTTTGTTTGAAATTGCATTGATTTTGATTGTACACTGGACAGTTTCAGTTTGTCAGTCTTTGAGAGAAGTCTCTATTGCCTCATATCAATAAATGTATAGACCATAGAAATTCTTTGTATCAAAGGTTTGTTTATGGGTTGAAGCATTTGTAATACTTTCTTCCTGGTACAAAGTCCATGTGATGTTCACTGATGTGAGAATAGCTTACACACATCACCAGCTTGGAGCACCCGAGTGGCTCAGGGGTGGAGCAGGTGGCCATGTGTATATTCCGCTTTGCGGTGCGGGCGGCGCGAGTTTGAGTCCTGGCTTGTCGCCGATTTGCCCACGTGTCTTCCCCGTATCTTCCCCCATTTCCTGTCATGCTACACTGCCAATAAAGCCCCTGTGGCCAAAAAAAAAACAAAACACACATCACCAACTTGTGGGCTGGCATGAGAACTACAGCGTTTTCAATGTCTTGCGGTTCTGTGTGAATGGCAGTCGTTTTTAAAGCATTTCTGTCTGAACGTGTTAATTTTCAAAAACGAAAACAGAAGAACTATACAGTTTTGACTAGATTGTTCTAGTGTAAACGGGGTAATTCCTGTGTCCTACCTCCTGTACTTTTTGTTCCGGCAAACCAAATGGTAATGTTGCTGGTATTAAGAAGGCAGTTGACTCTTTATTTATTTTTTTGTGCTCTTTTTTGGCTTTTCTCATGTGTGTGAGAAAAGACCACTTCTATAAAAGCAGAAGTTTTGGCAATTTGCTGGTCTGGAGCATTCAGGTGTGTTAACCCAATGCCACAAGTGGGCATCCCAGCAAAATTCATCCAAGGTCAGACCATGTAATGCTCAGAAACTGCAAAGAAAACAAGAGCTACCGCTCAGGCTGTACAGGCCTCAGTTAGCATGTCAAATGTTAAAGTTCATGACAGTATAGTTGGAAAAAGACTGAACACTTCTGACTTGTTTGGAGCAGTTGCTGGAAGAACGGATCTTCTTTCTAAAAAGAACATGGCAGCACAGCTTAGATTTGCAAAGTTGCATCTGAACAAACCACAAGACTTCTGGAGCAATGTCCTTTGGACAGACAAGACCAAAGTGGAAATGTTTGGCCATAATGCACCATGCCACGTCTGTGTAAAACCAGTGAGCAGAAACACCTCGTGCCAACTGTGAAACAAAGTGGTGGAGAGGTGATGATTTGGTCAAATATATGGATGATTCAATAAACCATGAACTTCTCTGTATACCAGAGTATTCTAGAGTCAAATGTGAGGCCATCTGTCTGTCATCTATAGTCAGGCCAAAACCGGGTCATGCAACAGGACAATGATCCCAAGTACAGCAGCAAATCCGCAACAGAATCAAGGTGTTGCAATGGCCCAGCCAAAGTCCAGACCTCAGCCTGATTGAAATGCTGCGGCAGGGCCTTAAGAGAGTTGTGCATAAACAATTGAACTGAAGCAGCATGCAAAGAAGAGTGGGCCAAAATTCCTTCACAACGATGTGAGAGACTAATAAAGTCATACAGAAAACGATTGCTTCAGGTTATTGCTGCTAAAGTTTGTTCTTCTTTTTCACATGACTGTAATACCCCCCATTTTTTTCTGGAGTTCATCGAAGAGACTTAAATTCTCTTTAAATCATTCAAAGTTGATCACTAGTTCTGGCAACAGCAAGTGTACAGCTGTGTTAATGCTACTTTATTTGAGATTGTCTTTGTCTCTTTTTTGTCTCTTCAGCTACTGGGATATGGCATATGATAGTGATGTAATGGAAAACAGAGTTGGCCTGAATTTACTATATGCCCAGGTAAGAGGTTTTCATTGCTTAGGTAAACTAGACTCTGCTTTAAATTAATCTCCTGCTGAGATGTGCACCCAAGTAGAAAATTTAAATTAGAGTTGATTGTATTTGTTTCCACATTGCATCTGTTGTATCTTATTGAGCTTGCATGGTGCCAGCCTCACATCAAGAAAACTGAATCAGCAGCTGCTTCTTCTTTGGGTTGCCAAATGCTTTTGTTCATCCCCCGGGCCCATCCATTATCTAATATTGGCGTCAGCTTGTTTTGACATTGTAACACCTTGAATCCTGTATGTCTCTGTGTTCTTCCTATTATAGTAGATTCCATCTGCTGCAACAACTACGATCTGTTGTATTAAGCATTTTTGGGGCAGCAAGTTTAATTAAAATCTGGAACTGCAGAATGTGAAGCAGAACGGTGTTAGCAAGCTTATGCGTTTGTGCTTATTTCAGTACAGTTATTTTTGCTGAATTGCATTATTAACATGAAATCCTTACTGTGATTTCTCCTACCAAAGGAAGCCTATTGACCTGAATTATTATATTTATCTGTGTAGAAAAATAAAATTCCTGTTTGTTGCTTCACCAGACAGTATCTGACATTGAGCGTGGCTGGATACTCGTCAACAAAGATCAGCACAGGCAGCTCAAATCATTGCAGGAAAAAGGCTCCAAGAAAGAAGTAAGCAAGGGCATCTCTTTTTGATCTTTCTGCCATTTCAATTTTCTTTGCCAGTTACCACTTGAATCCAGCTGATCCTCAGAAATGTCCTTGTCCTAGGACCACAGAGAATACTCCACCTAGTGCATTCTGTTATGCAATTAACCTAGTTTTCCTCTATAATATGAATTTTTAAACATGTCCCAGAAGAGAATTGAGCAATATTTTTTATCAGGGATTAGACATACATTTGAAAGAAGAAAAAAATTTAAGGCATCTGAAAATGATTGTTTTATTTGTTTGTTTGTTTGTTTTCATAGTTCATCCATCTAGGCCAGACCCTCAAATATTATGGTTATATTAAGTTTGATCCTTGTGTCACTGACTTCCCTGAGAAGGGCTGCCAAGTCATCGTCAGTGCCGGAAACAATGAGCTCAACTTCCACGTCAAGCTGCCCAATGAACAGATGAAGGAGGGAAGCTTCAAGGTTACGCGCATGAGGTGTTGGCGAATTACGTCTTCTGTAAGTCGAAGTGTGTGTGCATTATAGAGTTGTGATAAATGAGTTCAACTTCGAGTGTACCTTTGTGTTATAAGGATAAAGGAAGTGACCTGTGTCAAACCTCCTCTCAGCAGACCAGAAACAAACAGCTTTCTAAAAATGCTTGCCTCCGTACCATCCATCTTCTTCAGTCCAGTTACCCAAACACAGCCCACACAAGGGTAGTGCTGAATTGATCTGGTTTATTGATTAACACCTAAAACACTATTTGAACTGGAAATTGTCTTTTGGGGGAAGGAGAAAGCATCTGCACACCTTGCTCTGTATATGGTTACATATGTAGAAAAACATATGTAAAAAAAAAAAAAAAAGCTGTCGAACAGTAATAACAGCTCCAGTAACACCAAATTCAGTGTAGTTTTTGGGGAAATGAAAGAGTAACGGTGCTACATCACACAGCAAAGAGCATGTGTTTAATGCATGAAGGTGCTGTTTAAAATTTCACCTTAAATCAATCAATCAGCTTCCACAGTCCCTCAAGCAGATGACTGTGATTGATTGATCAGGCTAACATATTGTTGATCCAGCTATTAATCAGTGTTATCTGTTGCACTGCTGGTGGGGCGAAGAAGGAACAAAAACCATTTCTTTTTGTCATTTCCTCAAAAACGCTGGAGGCGGAAGACTGAGTCACACTCAACTGGCCGCCTGTCTTATAAAACAGGAAAGAAAACAATACCCTGTGCCATAAAATAAATCATAATAAAATAATGACAGAACTCATTAGTATGCAACAGCTCCTTAAAGTCTGAATAAAACAACCCTGATCATACCACCAGGACCACCTTGGGGATAAAACTGTGTGTTTTGGCAGGAGTGGGCACTTAGGTGGGTTTAATGAAGCTGCAGATCCAAATTTATTATGTAAAATATTGCATCCTGTGGTTTTACAGTTCAACCCATACTATAGACAAATGTGACACAGCATGCAACATGAGGCTAAAGTTCAAATTTTTTTTAAAAACTTTTAGATTAACACTCAGAAGATTTTATTCAAATTTTTACTTAAAGACATCAAACTGTCCATTTTTTTTTAATTATTGTGGTTTAGTAACAAAGCAAACTGATGAATACTCACTTGTAGCACATTCATAATGATTAAACTTCTGATTAAAAACTCCACTGTGTTTACAAGAATCTACTGATTGATCACAATCCACACAGCGTTATCGCCACAGGCCAAGGATGGAAAAGTGGCCAGCATCACTAAAAGTGGGCAAATTTCATTGGCTAACAGGCCAGGTCACATACCCCAGGCATGTGTGGCTGCGCTGAGCAGGGTTTTCCCCTCGTAGCCGAGAGGATTTGCCATCATAGCGCATTGTTTATTTCTAATTTATTTCAGAAACTTTTGAATAAACTACATTTTATGGACATACATTTGTGGTCAGAACTTAACATACATGAATGTCATAGTAATTTTGAGCTTTTAAAGATTTCTTGAAACTGAGAACTGTTCTTTCTCCAGGGCAGAATGATTATGCAGCATAGATCTTTAATGACAAACAAGAATTGGGTGCAAGTTTGAATTTATTTTGGATTTTCTTTCATCCACACAAGGGTAAACATACACATACAGGATACACACACCTCAACTAACATCTAGTTAAAAGTCCCTTAGCAAGTTGCACCTCAAGCAGATACTTCAGGTAGCCATCAATAACTTTCTGGCATAATTCTGGCTGGATATTTGACCACTCATGTTGGCAGAATAGGTAGAGTTGGTTTCATGGCATGGACCCAGCTTTTAAGCATAATCCAAAAACTTTCAATAGGGTTGAGGTCGGGGGCGTTGGGAATGGCATTCCAGAAGCTTAATGTTTGCCTGCTTTATCCATTCCAGAACCAGTTTTGATGCGTGTTTGGGATCATTGTCCTGTTAGAACACCTAATTGTGTCCAAGTTATAAACATCTAGCTGTTGATTTTAGGTGAAGTTGAAGAATTTGAAGGTAGTCCTCCTTCATTATTCTATCCACTTTGTCCAATGTTCCAGTGCCACTGGCAGCAAAACAATGCCAGAGCATGATGGTACCACCACCATGCTTGATAGTTGTTACAGTGTTTACTCCTCCAAACATACCTCTTGTCATTGTCGCCAAATGGCTCAATCTTTGTCTCATCTGACCATAAAACTTTTCTCTATAAGGCACTTGTCTTGACCATATGGACAGCTGCAAATTTCAGTCGAGCTTGAAGGTGTCCATTTTGGAGCAGGTATTTCTTTCTTGGTTGCCACCCTCTCAGTTCATAGTAAAAATCACGTCACTGTGGACAGTGACGCTGGTGTCCCAGCAGTTTCCAGTTCATGGCAGGCTTGAGTCTTTGTGGTTCCTGGGTTGTTCCTGAACATCCTAACCAATTTCCTCTCATGTGAGGGTGACAGTTTGGGTCTTCTTCCAGACCTTGGCAAAGTGGTGACACATCCAGATACCTTGTACTAGGGCTGCAACTATCAATTATTTTAGTAATCGAGTATTCTATTGATTATGCCATCGATAATTGATTGAGTAAGAAACACTTTTGTCTTATTAACAGTTAATCTGTGTATTTTAACTTCCGTAGATTTACTGCAGTGTTCGCTGTGTGAATCAAACAGTGGTGGATGGAGCAGTTACAAAGTTCTCTTTTCTTCACATTGACACTTGCTGATCAGGTGTTTTGATGAAGGACCTCCAGCTGTTTCCCAGTAAAGGTTTTAATGGTGGTTACAGAAACACGCACTGCTGCTTTGGCCTTTTCCTTTCGTTCCACCTGAGCTCACAGTTTCGATAACGGCTCCACCTCTTTGCTTTTGCCATGCATGTGCAGACAGACTGCACGTAAAACAACTGCGGCTGTTGCATTATCAGTGTTTTTGTTGAAAAACTGGGGCTGCATGAGCTTAATGTTGTAATGCTTTGTGTTCCCGCCCCTCTTCCTAAATAGGTTTCTATTGCAGGTCTATGTTTAGTCCTTAGTAAGAGATTGACGGAGTCCCTCGTTAACGAGCAGGTGACAGGTGGGGGGTTTCCTGTCATTACCGAGCCATGGCTAGTGCTAATGGCGATAGCAATCCTTTCCGGTAGCCAACAGCTGAAATTCTAAATTCAGGAGGCATAACACACACACACACACACACAGGTGTAGAGAGCATTGGAGGTGTGGAAAAATGTAGTGCCGATGATCCAGTCGGTGTTAAAGGGTCATTTTTTCCAAATGACGGGAATCCGTTGTGGCGACACAGGACTTTAATGCTGCTAATGTGGTTGAAATGCTCTGTTTACATGGTGACACCTGAGCTTCAGAGTTTAAATGAAGCATTAAAGTGACAAATTTGTGTCTAGGATTTTTTTTTATAATTGAATTATTTGAGTTACTCAAAGAATTGTTGCAGCCCTACCTTGTACTCATGCACAATTGTCTGAACTGATGATCTTGGAATCTGCAGTTGTTTAGAAATGGCTCCAGGAGACCTTCACAGCTTGTGTAGATCTACAGTTCTCCATTTTAGATCTTCCTGAGTTCCTTGGATTTTCCCATTGTTCTGATTATTGGTCAATCCAATAAGTGTGAAACAAACAAATCCTTTTTATGCGGACAAAAAGAAACTACCAGTTGTAGTCAAACATAATCAGTAATTAGAAGTTAATAGGCCTTGGCCTTGTCAAAGTAAAATACATTGTAACACTTTCAGCACCACTTATTAAAGATTAAAGTGAGTGTATGTATATATTTGAGTCTGTATGTGTACTTTTGACTCTGTGTGGATTAAAGAAAACCCACCCACCCAATGCTTGTTTTTTTTGTTTGTTTGTTTTTTTAGTCATTAAAGATGTATCCTGTACCCTGGAAAAAGAACAGTTCAAATAAGTCATTAAAACCCCCAAATTGGTAATCCATGACATTCATGCCCATGATGAGTGGATGTAAACTTCAGGCCACAACTGCAGTCTTGGGAGATACTTGCAGACTGTGAAGTTAAGATAACAAAGACTGGAAATATTGGAAAGTCCAGCTGTTCTCGATTGCATCACTGCTTGGCTGTTTTTGTACGCAATCGGGATTCACAGCCTCCATCTTTGGCCAGCTTTTCTTCATAGTGTCACAAATAGTCAAGAGATTTACCTTCTGCTATGCAGATTTTGGGCTTTCTGTGCAATACTAAATACATTTGATTCCCTTTTTAAAAGGTTAGTGTTTCAGATGGATTAAATTTAACTTATTGATTGTAATTTTGGAGTTTTCTTTCCATTTGAAACTTCAGCTCTCAAGCCACTGAGAAAAATGGCCCGTTTTGGGAATATAAAGCATCTCATTAGCCAGTATTGCCATAGAAAAAAAAAAAACCTGAATCCCTTTGAGTATTGTGAATGAAACAGTTGATCTGCCTGAAATATGCCTTCTTTTTTTTTCGGTTTCTACCCTGTCATTTGTGTTTAAGACAGGTCCACTGAAAGCAGAACAGTCCTTTTTACAGCTGAGAAAAGCATTACATGAAGCTCTACCCACATCATTTCTGCTGCCATTTGAAAGATGGGACATTTACAAATGTCACTTGAACAGCGATGGGCAGAAAAGTTCACATTTGTATTGCATTTATGTTTGAGCAGCTCAGTCATTAAATGTATCACAGAAGCTTTTATGATTCTCTAAAAGTTAATGATGTGGACACATGGCAACACATCTAAAATTGCAATGCATCTTAACTTGTGTGATTACAGACTGAACCCCCCCACACTTCCCAGCAGGGTGATTAATTCCTGAGCTCATTCTCAGAGGTCAGAGTCATTTAATGAGTCCTTTCCTAGGCAGCAAAATAATCAAAACATCTCATTTGTTGTAGCACCGCAACCCCCCCTTGTAGCAAAATGCCAAATTGCATCCGGAAGAACACACATAAACAGTTAACGTGTGCGTGCATCTGTGCCAGACCTTTGTTTGGCATTGAATTTCCGTACAGCTAGTTTCTGACCCAGAGGAAATGGTTTTAGTGAAGGGCAAACGCTCCGTAAATGAGGAATGAGGGTTTCTTTCTAGGGAGTTAAACACTCCAAGCTTAACACACCCTTCACAAATATTTCTTTCATTGCATCCATGTTATCTTTCAGCCTGCCTGTCATTTGTGATGCAGCAGCTCAAGAATGGCAGCTTAAGGAGAAGAGATGCAGGATAGGAAATGAGATTTAGCTGCTTACATGGACCTCCAGTCACAGAAGAATAGCAAGCTTATCCTCTGCTTAAAATTGCAAGTTGGATGCTGGTTGAAAAATGTTGCAAATCTGTTTCTTTGTCGTTATCAAATGTAAATGCAAGAAGACAAATTGAAGTTGAAGGTGGAAAGAGGAAAAAGCCCACAACAGAATAAGCAAATCATACGTGGATGATGATAACAGAAGGTGACAATGAAGATGATGATATAACTTTTTATTTTTTTTGTCTAATGCTGCAGCAAGTTCCAATTGCCAACGGTACAACCAATCCCTGCAGCTCGGGTCAATTTGAGATCAAACTGGAGCTGTCCTTCGAGTATCTGATGAGCAAGGACCGCCTCCAATGGGTCACCATCACCAGCGACCAGGTAGGAGGATGATGGATAAAATAAAAGATTAATTTTCCTTTGTGTGTTGAGAAAATTTTAGCTTCTTAAGGTACTGTACATAATCCTCTTTAATGCTCATTGGATTACCTCAAAAATGCTGTGGCTCAAAGCCAAATACAGGACTGTTTTTTCTTAGCTTATGAAAAGCTGAGGGTTTTTTTTTTTTTTACTTTATTTTTTTATAGAAGAGTAACAATAAGTTGGACAGGTTACATACAGCCCATTATGTGATCAGGCATTTTTAGTCTGTTTTGTTCTTTTTGAACTACCTCAGCTTTCATAAGGGAGACAAAGTTTTGTATATGACTGATTTTTGTGTTTCTGATTTTAGGCTATCATGATGAGCATCTGCCTCCAATCCATGGTGGATGAATTAATGGTAAAGAAGTCAGGTGGCAGCATAAAAAAGGTTTGTGGTTATAGCATCTAGCAACATTTTTGTCATCATTTTGTTTTCCATACATATCACAGCATTTGTAAAGGTAAATCAAGCATAATTCATTGTTTGATATTTATTGTGTTTCTGTTGTTGTCGTCTGTCACATTTTAGATGCTGCGGAAACGACACAATGGCTCCATCCACCGGTCTGACAGTCAGCAAGCTGTGAAATCTCCCCCTCTACTGGTGAGAAGTGGGGTAGCAGTACCAAGTTTATTTCCATTTAGGACTTTGTTTGTGTTGATCTCTTTTTGATTCTCTTTTTGTCTTTTCTTCTGTGCTGCAGGACTCCCCGGATCCACACCGTGAACAAATTGTCAAACTCTCAGTGAGTAACTTTTTTCTTTTCTTTTTTCTTCTTTTTTACTGGTTAGCTACTGAATATTTCCAGAAAATTATTTAAATAAATTAGCATCAGCTAAGCATTAATTACACTTATGATTATTCCATTTAGACCAAGCTGACCTCAGTGTCTCTCAGAGGGATCAGCGCCTCCAACTCAGCAAACAACATCAGCAACTATGCTTTCGAGGGAATCGGGGACGATGACCTGTAACCCACAATTCACCGTCCTCCTCTTTTCCATTCCACTGTTAACGACAAAGATTACAAGCTGAGCTGAGCCGAGCCGAGCGTTCCACGCAGGCATCTGATTCTGCAAGATTGTAGCCTCTTCCCGGAGAATTCGCTGCCTTAAGCTCTCATTTAATCTTTGACAGTGACCTTTCGTTGTTTTAGACTCTGAAGGGTTATCTTGATTTGTATTTTAGTTAGAATCATCGTATCATCCAGCTGTGTCGTTGAACTTATCGCGTCATTAACTTACATTATTCAGACATCCTCGATTCTTCCCTGTGTGTCTGCATGTTTGTTTCCAACCAAGAGAGAATGTTGCAGAAATGAACACGATGGTTCTCGAAATGACCCAGCATATTTCAGCGAATGTGTTTCACTCGATCTTAAAAATGTAGAATATTTAGAGCAACTGCTTAGCTGTGTGACGATCAATGTTTGGCTTTGCTATATACCAAAATGTTCTAATGTCAGTGGTCCTCTTGTGCGTCATGCTACATGTGTGCCATGTTAACAGATGTCATCAGCAGGGGTTTCATCTTCTATTAGACACAGAGTCACTCGTACTCTTATGTAGTTTAAGGCCTTAACTTGTATTTCTTTGTTTTCTTTTCTTTTTTCTTTTTTTTTCTTTTCTTTTTTTTCTTCTTTTTTTTTTAACCTTGTGGTAAAAGATGGCATGGGTTGAAACTGAAACATGATCCGATGTCAACTAGAATCTTGCAGAATTTAATGGATGGTTGATTTGGTTGAGCTGCTTTCACTTGCTGAACCCATTGTTTTGCACAGGTTTATCGGTGGAGATGAATGTTTGAGCATGAATTTAAACGTGTGTAGACTCTTTTTTCTGGGGGGGGGGTCTGTAAATCCTGATTTAATGTTCTCATTTAAGTTTCTCATAAATGCCAAATTATAGTTTACTAAAGCATTTTGCACAAAATAAACACAAAAAAGTCACTTTTTATATATAATGTACATGCAATTAAGTATTCTGAACATTTACTAATATCTTTATCATCATAGCTTATTATAATCAGAATAGATCAAATGTAATCTGAGCTGTATGGAGCGAAGTGTAAATGGACCAACATTTATCATGTTTACATAATGTTTTTGTTTTAGTCCAAAATGGAAATTGTTTACAAATTTTGCATCTGATTTTGCTTTTTGTTGTTTTGGGGTGGGGGTGGGGGTGTTGTTGTGGGGCTTCAGTTCATTGTAATTTGTTTGTACATTGTTCCAGTCATCTCAGAGGATTTGGTAAAAGGTGCTTGGATGAAGCGGTTAATGTGATCATAATTGCTGGAGTGAACAAAATTTTTTAAAAAATGAACATATCCCTCTGTTTTATATGTTGCTCCTTTTTTTTTTTTTATTGCTGTCAGCCTATTTCATGCCAGCAGACTTTAAAGCCTCTAAATGTAAATCAGTGCCAACCTATCAACAGCTTTACTGTCACTTTTAGCCAGAACTGCAAACAAAATGTTCTCAGTATAAATGTCTTGTTCTTTCACTGGTGTGATTCTCATAAGTTGCTTTCACTGTAGGGGGAGGTGGGCACAACGATTCATTTATATTTACTCTGTTCCTGTCGATATCAAGTACACAAAGCTGCAAGGTCCTTGATGTTAGTAAATGTGTAGGTGCCAAATTTTTCTAATGTGCAGTTTTTCTTTAGCATTGCTTTTGAAGGAAATGTTAGATTTTATGAACATTGTACCGTCTTGATACGTTCCGCTAATTTTCATGTTGATTTTTAGTGGTATTGGTCAGTTACAGCTGTCGGGTCATTTTGTCATGATACTTAAAATAAATTCCGAAATTCAATGATCTTGTGTGGCGGGGTTTTTTGAATGTAGTGGTCATTTTTCATTGCTACTCCCATGTTATTTGTGGCACCAGTTTTTGTACTCTGCAATGTAATATTCCAAAAGTAGCAGAGCCAGTGTCAAGTTACCAGTGCTTGCAGTATTTATATACATTCGCTGGAGATATAAACTCACAAACCACTTCATTAGTTACAAGTATTCAGCTGCTTGTTGACACAAAAAATGATATCAGCCAATCACATGGCAGCAAGGAAAGGTTATTTTTAAGTGACTTTGAACATGGTGTGGTGAGTGGTGCCAGATCAGCTGGTCTGAGTATTTCAGAAACTGCTGATCTGCTGGGATTTTCCCACACGACCATTTCTAGGGTTTACAGTGAATGATCCAAAAAGAGAAAAAAATCCAGTGAGCAGCAGTTCTCTTTGTGAAAATTCCATATTTATGCCAGAAGTCAGAGAAGAGCCAGGCTGCTTGGAGCTGACAAAGGCAACAGTAATTCAGATAACCACTGGTAACAACCAAGATAAGCAAAAGAGCATCTCTGAATGCACAACATGCCAAACTAGATGGGTTACATTATCAGAAGACCACACCGGCTGCCATTCCTGTCAGCTAAAAACAGGAAACTGAGGCTATATTTCGCATAAGCTGAGCATCATTTAAACGCCTACCTGAGTATTGTCGCTTATCAGCCCATCTTTGGCTGCTTTCAGCAAGATAGCATCATATTGCAAAGCTCAAATCAGCTCACAATGTTTTCTTGAACATGACAGTGAGTTCACTGTACTCAGTGTCCCATTTTATTGAATGTTACATCTCTGAACGGGTTAGATTTTGATGGCAAAAGGCCAACTTCACTGTGACCTTACAAAACATTTATATGTTATTATACTAACATTTCATACAAATGAAGAAATGACATTATAAATCTAAAGGGTCAAAGGCCAACTTCACAGTGACTCATAATGCTGTGCCATAACACTTTTTCGGTCATTATTAAATACCCGATGGGTGATTATGACCATATTTCATCCATTCAACTATTAAAGTCTTTATCACAAGAGTCTGGGCACACATCGAAGCACCTTGCACCTTGATTTGTTGGCAGAGGCTCATTACCTCAAAGTGATTCGTTTATATTTCTTCCCAAACATTATATTTAATAATAATCAGTTGATAGAATTTTATAAATATATTTGTTTCTAAATACTGTCAACATCAATTTGTTGGTTTTATTCTTTGGTGGGAAAACTCTGGAATGCCATCAGGATTTGTTTATATACAGTAGACCTACAGCAATTTCTGCTTACCAATCAACCAACAACAATACTGAGTCCTGTCCATAATTAATATCAACATGCCCAATATATTCAGCTCCTTTCTTTATTCTTCAGTATCATTTGTCATTTCTGAAACAAAAAGGTCTTTTAACCCATTGCCATATACATTCATAAAACACATTTACAAGGGTGAGGAGCAACATTAAAATGTATTTTGTACATCTGCGTTGTCTTTAATAATGCAGGTCACTAATTTTGTCTCAGCCCGCTGCTGCATGCAGTGTGCAGCACATTTTTGTTTGCTGAAAGCAGCTGCCTGCCCAAAAGACTAAACAATGAACTTTAACATTTTTATAGAATGGTTCGTGGTTCGTGATTCCACTCTGTGCACCTGTATATGAAAAGGTCACAAAGATACAAATAAAAATCAGAAGTCTGATGTCTGACATTCAATGAAATGAATTCAATGTGTTTATTTCAAAAATCTTCACTTAAGGCATTTATGAGACACTGCATAAAGACACAAATAGCCACTTGCGGGATGTCATTACTAATCTAAAGGTACGATGCTCCATCGTGACATGGCAAGGTGGCAACCTGTCAAACATCTCACTTGCATAAAACAGTCATTCACAAAGAGTAAATCTGAAATCACAGTTATTAATTCCCATGGCAAGTAAATAACACACCACACATTCAAAATAAGACTCTATAAAGTATGCACTTCTAGCAGTGAGAGAGCCACATTAGAAAAATAAAACAACCAATACACACTCACATGCTTGCTAACAGCATCATCTTTTTTTCCCCCAAAATTAAAAAAACAACAACAAACAAAACAAGTAGGAGCTAATTTCACAGTAATCAGTAATCACAAGTGAGGTGATTTGATGGTCTTTCTCTAAAATAAACCTCCCAAAAGACTAAAGTCATTTAAGATTTCAAAAACAGAAATTACTGATATGTCAATGTCAGTACAAGTTTGTGTGGAAAAAAAAAATAGTGAACATCATGCTCATACACTTTTTCACTTTTGTTTTCCAATCCTTAATCCCAAACATGGAAAATGCAGCTGTGTGTGTAATTGTGCTTTTTTCTTTAACCACATGCAGACTGAACATGGTCGTTCTACATGATTTTTAGTCTGGTTTTAGAATTAAATTAATTCTAATTTGCTCTTTTTTAGCACCAAATCAGAGGGATGCATTAAGTCTGTCAGTACTATTAAATAGCACTTTGATAGTAGCACATACATTGGTACATCAAACTGTAGGCAGAGCTTGCACCCAAAAGCAAACAAAGCATAGTGTGGCCCATTCAAGGATTCAGATTTGCTTAAAGCTGCACTGTGCAGTTTGGTAAAAGTATAAAATTAGAATAAATGCTAAAAGTGGTTTCTTCTTATGACAGGAAGATGGGAAAGACAAATCTTGAATATTCAAGTGACCTCATTTGATTTTTGGTAGATCCACCCAAATTAACCACTCTGACAAAAATGCAGTTCCTCCTTAGTGTATTAAAACATTTATAACTAAACAGTGCAGCTTTAGAAGTTCAGGCAATTATTTGCATCAGTTCCATGTAATAAGGAATATTTGGTAGCGTCCTCCTCAGAATGAAGACTCAGATATGTATTACAGTGTAAGTGGAAATTTTTTATAGTTAGCCTACTATGTGTTAACGTACAGAATCAGAGAGCAACCGGACTTCCACAGAAAAAGAAGTCCTTTTGTCTCAACATGAAAAAAAGACTAAAGACATCAAAATATTATCATATTTGTGTGAAATCCTACAAACAAACAATTAGCAGCCTCAGGATACATCTGACAAAACACTAAAAGACCAACACGCACCAAAACAATATAAAGGCTCTGTGGAAATCAAAAGACAATTTGCTGGTAGCTTAGTTTTGCTGAGTTAGAATTTATACAATCTCAAGTTTGTAGCATGAGTGTATCGTCTGACTTCCCTCCCTTGGCATATACTGCATATCAACGCCTGATTCTTTTCTGTGAGTTTGAACACCAACTCCCATCCCTTTCCTCGCTTCCTGCTCGTCATCATTGCCGGTCATCGGAACTTTCACCCAGCCGTCTGTGGCCAGGCCGTGTTTCTTCTGGTGCCTCTTGTAGTTGTCCCAGTGGCCGGTAGTGTAGCCGCATTCTTGACATTTATACGGCTTTTCCCCGGTGTGTCGAAGCATGTGCCGCTTCAGGTTCATGCTCTGGTTGCAGCTGTAACTGCACACAGCGCACTGGAAGGGCTTGGCCCCCGAGTGCACCCGCTGATGGCGTTTTAGGTTGGCCAGGTTCCCGCATGCGTAATCGCACAAATGGCACTTGTACGGTTTCTCGCCTGTGTGCACTCGGTGGTGCCGCTTGAGGTTGTCAAAGTGTGCTGAGGCGTAATCGCACTGTGGGCACTTGTATGGTTTCTCGCCACTGTGAGTTTTCATGTGGCGAGCCAAGTGGTTAGGGTAGTGTGTGAGGAAGGGGCAAGCAGCGCAAGTGTAAACCTTGTCACTGCGCTCACCGGGACTGTTGGGAGATGACAAGGAGTCTTTAGTCAGCATTTCAAGGGTACACTTGGCACAAATCTGGGCAGAAGAGCCATCTTCGTCTTCTAGGACAATGCCACACAGACGACAAGTAAAAGGGAAGAGAGATGGTGGGAGGCCACTACTATCTGCTACACCCCCTCTTGTTGCTCTGCTGCCACTGCTTCCTGTTGTCTCCAGCAGGGGTGGAGGTTGATGACCTGGAGCTGGATTAGAGGCTGCTATTGGGGGTGGAGATGCTCCCTTTAGGCCATCAAAGGCAGACAGGTAGTCACTGTTCTGGGCTGCCAAAGTAAGGTTTGATGTTGGCCGTGCAACCTCTGCAACTTCACAATCAGATCAGACAGAGAGTTATTAGGTATCAAGATCAATTAAAGATATCAAAATGAACTTTCATGCATCAGCACTGTGCAAATAAAGTAAAAGAAATGAGACACACCTTTGGCTGCAGCACCTGAAACTTCTTCATTAGGTCTCTGCCCGGTCCCTTGCTTCTTCAGACTGTTCTGGCCACTGATGGGTTGTGGCGGTGTGTCCTGTCCCATCCCTGAAGAGGGTACGTGCATGCGCTGGTGCCTCTTGAGGTTGCCGAGAGAGCTGCAGGCAAAAGTGCAGCTGTCGCATTTGTAAGGTTTTTCCCCAGTGTGAATGCGAAGGTGTCTCTGAAGGTTCACCAGCTGAGCCGAGGCGTAAGAGCACAAAGGGCAGTTAAAAGGCTTCTCGCCATTGTGCGTCTTCATGTGACGCTTCACATGGTTGGCGTAACGCGAGGAGAAGCCACAGAGGTGACACGAGTGCAGTTTAGCAGATTTGTCCTCACCTGTCAGTGTCTTGTCACCCATCCCGTTCCCCACCCCTTCACAGTCAAGCAGCGAATGGGAACCTGAGCGAATCCCACTGATGCTCCCAAAAGGTGAGCAAAAGTCTGTACTCTTAGCTTCCCTGGAGGATTTGCAACACCTAAGGCAGTACGGACCAACTAGGTCTATTCCAGGGCCCAGAGGTTCATCGCGGAGCTGTCCACAGCCCCTGCAGGACAAGTAAGGAGGAAAACTGGGTTCAGACTGGGTCGCCCTGCCCTCGTCTTCTCTCCCATTGTCTGTCGTGCTGCGTGAGTTGTCTGTTTCACTTTCCATGCTCAGCTGGCTGTACGCAGAACTCTCATCACCCAGAGGATACACAGAGAAACCGATCTCAGCAGCTACTTCTGTGCAGAGAAGACAACACAAACATTTAATTAGGCCACTCTCAGTGCTGTGCTTAAACCTACGTGTCACACCAAAGTTTACATTTGCGACACTGCCTGTATTAATCAGTATATAACTGCTATTAAACAGACATGACTGAGATCAAGAAATCTTATGGAAGAGAATAAAACCACACAACAAAAAAAAGACACATGAACACAATCATATTATAACACTGTTCTATCCTCAGATATCTGTTATTAATCTGCATTGTTCAGGCACATTGGATAAAATATGAACATCACTATTACAATAGAATTACATGTCAATCCAATCTCATAAGGAATCATGAAATAAACATAAAGATAATAATATACAGTTTAACCAAATAAATTGGGAAATAAATCAACAAAAAAATCACTAATATGCCCAAAACTTAATTGTTTAATTTCTGAAAAGTATCATGACTCAAAGTGTCACTGGGAAAATACAAATATTATTATGGCAAAAAAAAAGAAAAAAAAAGAAAGAAATGAAGTGCATTTTATACTACTGAGATAAATGAAAGTCTCTGAATACAAAGAAAAACAAAGGACACCTGAAGGCACCAACGCAGGTCTCACTGAATGACTCAAAACTGTCAAACAAATTTAAATTAAAAAAAAAAAACCCAGCATGAACCACCTTACTGAAGAGATTACATACCCACACCACATCAAACTCAGAAAGGTAGCAAATCTTATGAAAACATTTTATACTCACATAGCTGCAAGATGAAGTGCATTTTGAGCTGTTGCAAATACCATCTGAGATTATTCATACATCAAAAAAAAGAGAGACATATTGTTCCCAGAAGGCAGAAAGAAAAGCTTCAAGACAGAGCGGTCCGTGGCTTCTGCGATACCTCAGAAAGCGAAAAGGCCAGGAGACCAGCTTCCATCAGAGAGGCTGAGATGAAGTGTGAGAGGCGAGAGCGGAGGCTGCCCTTTTATCCTGCCCCATGGAAACCCCTCGTGGATGATTACCGAGTCTAATGATAATGATGATGACTATAATGGCAAGGCTGCTGCTTCTGATGATGATGATAATGATGATGAGGGTAGATGATGATGATGATGATGATGATGATGAGGGGGAAACGATAATGGCAGTGGGGTAGTGGGAGCAAAGGCAGCAGCAGCAGACGACGACGATGATGATGATGATGATGATGATGATGATGATGATGATGATGAATAAATGCCCTTTTATAATGGTGTCCTTGATGGTAATAGTCCTATTTTTATGACCCTACATAATAATGGTGTCTCAGTTCCTCTCTCCACTTTTCCATTTTTCAGATCACTCTGTCTGGCAAAGAGGCATGCTGGGAAATATGAGCTGATAGCTCCCATTCTCTTACTGATTCATTGTCAGGCAACACTTCGTTACTGACAAACTGTACAAACCTGTGACCTAGGTGAAAACCTGGCACACAGAAAGAAAAAAAATGGCTGAATGTATTTATTACGCTGTTATGTTTAAATAATTGCTTCAAACTGCTCCACTAGTGAAATACACCATGAAGACTAAGCAGTGCGATTGTCAAAGTCCCTTTGGTGTATAATCAATGGTGCACATTTGATATACTTGGGCTAGATGTCTGTGAAATGTACTAATAAACGACTATACACGCAGGAGAGTAAACATGCAAGAACTGAAAACAGAGACACTAAAAGAGTAAAAATGAGATGATAAATAGACAAGCAGATACAATAAAGGATGCTGGTGCCGGTGCACAACCAGTTCTGCCTCGCTGCCTTTTGAGAACAACCCCACATCTCAGCAGCACTCTCATTGGCAAACTTGTGAATGACAAGTTATTAGCCAATGAGCATCCCCTGACTAATCCTCCTTTCTGACTCTAATAATGATCATATTTTAGTTTAAAATAATCAAAAAACTATTTACTGAGAGCGAGAGAATAGACAAGGGATATTTTCCCATAGACAACCAGAAGCTTTTTGTAAAAAAGAGCTGCTGGCCATTACAAAGAATGCAGGTTTTAATGCACTGGCTTCACTTTTTGGATGTGAAAACTATATTCATTTTATATACTGTCTTTGGTTAAGATAAGATTTTCATAAAATGAAACCAATTTTTTAATACACAATTTATGAGCAGCATTTTTTTTTGATCAGTGTTTTTTTTACTCAATTACTAAATCTCACTAATATATATATATATATATATATATATACACACACACACACACACACACACACACACACACACAGTGCTCAAAAAAATAAAGGGAACACTTAAACAACGCAATATAACTCCAAGTAAATCAAACTTCTGTGAAATCAAACTGTCCACTTAGGAAGCAATACTGATTGACAATCAATTTCACATGCTTTTGTGCAAATGGAATAGACAACAGGTG